>VZTA01029686.1:136307-155815 GCA_013398855.1 Mohoua ochrocephala
AAGGGAAGGGAAGGGAAGGGAAGGGAAGGGAAGGGAAGGGAAGGGAAGGGAAGGGAAGGGATGGTTGGAAGAAATATCCTGAAGATTACCATCAGTCTTTGTCTGAGATTACTGAAATACAAAAGGATGACTTGGTTGATTCAGCTTCACTTGCTGTTGGGAACCTCCTTCCCTGCCCTCCCTCACATCTGATCTCAGCCCTACGTTTGAGAGCATGTGTCAAGCACAAGGGAGAAAAGCTGCTGAATATTTTGGTCACAGTCTGTTTCTTTGTGAAAAGTACAAGATATTTTGAAACTGAAGCATGTCTCCTGGAAACACCTTTTCCCTTCCCTTTCCAAGCCACATTTACTTTTTTTCCAACATTTATAATCTCAACTCAGGTCAATCTAATTTTAACCATAAAACTTACCCTACTTTATCTTCTTTCCTGCTATTTGGTAAACTCCTTCCTTCACAAACACAATTCACATTACTGTAGCAATTATGGTCTTTTCATCCTCAGCATCAAAACCGTGTAGTCAAATATTCTTTTTTTAAAGCTGCCACATGGTACGATATTGTGAACAAGAGTATGTCATATTTAGTTACAGTCCTCCCTCTCCAAAAACATCAAATGCTAGTGGGTAAACATTTAAGGTATCAGAGTAAAGAAAACTGCCTTTCAAAAGCCCCTCTCCCTGCTGAGAGGGAGCCGACTCCTCACATACCCCAGCCTGTGTTCCTGGCTGGCCTGGGGCACTGCTGCTGGATGCATCCCTGTCTCTTCTGCTGATAACAGGCTGAGGAAGGAACACCTAGTAAATACAATTTGTTTTGGGATACCTTTTAATTTTTTTTGCTTAGCCTGGTAACAGCATGCATGATGAATCTGTGCTGGCACATGTTCCTCTTGCTGCCGCCCCCTCGTTGTCTGTTCAATGTCCTTGTCTATTCCTGCCTTAAATTGGGCTGCAGCATCCCATGTATAGCCTCTTCCTTCCTCAGCTTTTGTGTGTCTGAAGTCACCAGGATGATGGGACTTTATTCCTGGCTAGGACTAGATTCACTATTTCTGTGAAAATGGGTCTTCTGACTTGTCCCGCTCTGGGCCTGTTACCAAAGAATTTTGTCAGTCACTCTCCACACTTATAGCATTAAAGTAGAGAAGTGCCATTTTTCATGAGTTCTTCCCTGGCTGCACTAGCTCATCTATATTTTAATCCCTGTTAAAATGGCTTTTTACCCCTAGGAGACTTCTTTAGGAGATCAGCCTGTGGTGGCTGGGGCCCCCAGACATGTTGCACAGAAATGCAATTACGCAATGGGGCTCTGTCCTTTCTGCCACTGGCAGCCTGGTGGAAACAGGCTGCTTGAGACGCCCTACAGATACGTGAGTCAAATGTGAAATCTCCGTGACTGCAGGCATTATGTATGGGCCAGGCTGTAATTCATCAGGAAAACAAGTTCTGGACAAATGCCTTGGGTTGAGCGATGTTCCTCTTTCTCGCTTGTCTGTGTCAAATCCAGCAGAAGACTAGGAAGTGGTGGTTGCATTCCCATGGGCCTGGAGCTGGGTGAAAATGTACAGTGATTGGTGCCAGGCGGGCTCCCTGCCCTGTCAGGGATCACCAGGCACCCTGAGGGGGTCACGTGGCATGAGGAGCATCCGGGACTGCGTTGCAGCAGGGTGGGTGGTAGCACCACGCCATTGGGGGCTTGCTTCATGTCACCAGGGTGGTCACCCCAAGCTAGGCAGGGCAGTCTCTCCATGCCCTGCCCTGAGGCACCTGCAGAACTCCCTGCTGCTCTCATGCCGCTCACTGCCCAGGGAAGGCTGCACAGGAAGGCACTTCCTCTCCTGAGCTGTGCTGGGTGTAAATAGATTTTGAGGCAAGTGGAAAGGGCTGCTGGCTTGCCAAGAGGCCAGAGCTGGTGGCACGGAGAGGGCTGGCAGGGGTGGCAGCAGCAGGCTCTCCTCTGGGCTATGTCTCTCAAAGCCTCCTCTGTCTCAGCTGGCTCCCTTTGAGCAGTTGCTAGGTAAAGGCAGGTGTGTCAGCTGAAGTAGTGGAAATTTCTATTCATCTTATAAATAGTTGAACAGCTCGACTTGGTGAAATGTGAAACGAGCAAACATCCCATCTTCTCCTCTGAGGGCAGATCGGTATTCAGTCTATAGTGCTGTCATGTCAACTGTGTCAGTGCTGCTTTCATGATGCCAAGGCCCTATAAGTTATTCATGTGAACACAGCAAACAAAGGTTTAGCTTAACCAAGGGATGAACATTCCTCCACCTGCAGCTTTCTCCACAGCTAGATGCAAAAAGTGCAGAGGTCACTTAATCTGTGACAGAAATAGACTGCACCATCTTTGGGGCAGTATGCTTTGCAAGTTTAGAAATATGACTGCAGGCAGGTCTGAGGGCTTCTGGCACAGCATCCTTGGTAGCAAGAGAAAATGTCATTAAAATCCTCATGCAGCTTGGCTGGCTTGCTTGAAATTTGCTGGGCAAAATTATAAATTTCCCTTCTAATCATGTTTATACCCTAGGCTATTAGAAGGATTTTTCCTGCTGCTAAGCCCTCACGCTTCTTGTCGAACTACTCTGACCCTTGTTCTCTCGTGTATTAAGACAGATCCTCATCAGTGGTTAATACTCCCTATGAGACTGCAGGAGATTTTCAGGTCTTTCTCAGTGACAGAAGGGTTTGTGCTCTTAAAAAGATGAGGCTTCACAGACTGAATTTGAAGCTGTATGGCAGTTTGGCAATATATTAAATGGAGTTTATTGTAGGATTTCAATTGCAGTCAATTTTAAAGAAAGGAGATATCTCTGTGATATTGCCTGGGAACAGATGTGTCCGAGCAAGCTTTCACACAACCTCAAAGTATCTAGTCATCAACATCATCTAGTGGTCAAAGAAGAGGGCTGTGAGTAAAGGTAACAGATTCTAGTTCTGCCACAGGCCCTTTGAGCTGGACTGACTTAGCCAATCCCTTCTGTACCTTAGATGATCAAATTGCCATGGGGACACTAAGAATAACGGGCACAGAGAAGCACGGTGTACTCATTAGATGAAAAGGAGTCTATAAGAACAACTTTTTGCTTTCTTTTGTTCCCATTTATTCTTGTTAACCAGGTGGCAGGATTATGCTGATCCATAGCTGATCTGGGCTTTCACCTCCACATGGAAGCAAAGACACTTCAGTGGCCCTGGGCAGCAGCTACTGCCAGTTACTGCAGCGACAGTGACTGAGTGACACGGCCTGAAACCGGACCAGCACTGCATTTGCGTGTAAAACCAAACACGTCCTTTCAGGTCACTGGCTTACTGGTGAATTATCATGTCCTGCTCCCATTTGCCCTTATTCTGTGTAGTTGCTTCTGGAAAGGGGTGTCTTGTGGCAAGCCGAAGGAGGGTGCTGTGATGAGAAGCCCAAGGGGGTATGTGAATGAAACCCAAGCCATTTAAGACCATCTTACGCCTCTCCCGCATTTCTATTTTGTTATACTCGCATCCACAGAGAAGGAAAAATTCGGCTTTGTTAGGTTAGCTGTTGCCCTTAAACCCATGTTTGCCTGTAATCTGATTAAATTTAGGTAAAAGGAAATCAATCAAAATTAAGAGAGGTGACAATGCTCAGCACAAAGCTGGTGCTTTACCCCTTGCCGTGTGATGTAAGCTGTAAGTGAGCCTTGCTACCTTCCTGGGAGATTGGTAAGTAAGCAGAGCAGTCATATTTAGCAGATGTAGGAACAAGAAAGCCTATAGCTACAGCATGAAGGGGGAGGATAAACAATTTATAAGTACTTGTAAGTGATGATGGCACAGCTCTGAGTCGCTGTTCTAATTTACTGCTCGCTGCTTGTCTCCCCCGCAAGCCTCAGCCAGCAGATTGCAGGGCCACTGCGTTTTGAGCTCTGTGCAGTCTCAGACACACGCTGAGGGCTATGCTGTATGAACCACACTTTCATTTTTGAGAGCATACACGAATAGCCTCACTAAATTCAGTGGGATGCCTTGCATAAATACTCACTCTGTATGGCTTACATTGGATAGTGCTTACGAGGTGAGCCACTTAACCACAAAACTTAGCAAAGGCATAAAAATACAACCGCTTTTTATATAGAGCTACTGTAGATCATTGGCCTCAAAAGTCCTTGTTTTTAACATGATAAATGGCTGGCTCCCAAGTGTAGTCACTACTGTTGTGGAGTGTAATCTGATACAGAATGGTAAACAAGGTTTTATTTGATGTACAGTATTGAAGTGAATTCATGCTTTTAAAACTCCCTCCTCTGTCGGTCCAACCAAGCACAGTGTTCTATGTTGTGCAAATAATTACTGACGTGGACTTTTCAAGTGCAAATGTTAATAAGGTATGGCTTGAAAGTGTTACATGGTCTCAATTAATTAAATGCAGGAAGCCATTTCTTGGTAGGATTCCTCATCACCTCAATGGAAAGATACAGATTTTTTGAGGAACTGTGTGCAGATCAAAGACACTCTTTGAACTGCACCTAAGTATTGGTTAGGCCTGGGAAATGAATTGTTATGGGAGATGTATTTAACTGTGAGTGAATACATATATATCTTAGAGCAGGAGAAAGGAAATTGTAGTTTCCTTAGAACTTCAAAGGGAGGAAACTTTATAATGAAAAACTAATATATATCTTCACATAACACTTCAGATTTTGTGTCTCCTGCCATTGTGTAATCTTGCATCAAAGGATACCTAGATTAGTATTTGAGGAAGCCATCAGCAAGGAGAGCAGCACAAGCCATGGAGGGAGTGAGAAACAGAGAGCTATCAAAAGGATTTGGAATTGATGAACAAGGGATTGAATAAATTATGTTTTCCCATATTAAACTTTTGTATTTGAAGAACAGCTTTAAGAAGTTATTTAGACATGTTGTGTGACCTGTAAAAGAGTCCATAAATATATCAAAGTTATAGTTTCTGATTTTATTGTCCTTGCACATTGTGTGAGATTTGTTTCCCACCAATATTTATGAAATGTCTTAGACTCAGTTACTTTCAAGCAAATGTTGAGAGATACTTTTGATGATCAAATTTTAAATTAAATTTTGATCTGGTAAAATTCCTAAAAATCTGAAAACTTTCTAAGAAATACATGGATGCACTCAGCAGGTACCATGGAGGTGGCAATGAGATCATTCTCAAGGGAGAAGAATGAGGTAGCCGATGATGTGTATCACCCGTACAATAAAACTGCAAGTATGGTTTAAGTTTTGAATATCCAATGTCCACAATAAAACACTTTATGCCACAGATTCTTCAAAAAATCAAATTAAAATAGTTTTGAATGCTAAATGAAAACTTCAGTGAGCCAATGGGCAGTTTGAGTACAGAAAAAAAGAGGTTATATTCATTCAAGCGATCATTTGCTAGGGATTGTTTGCCAAGTTTCATTGGCTGCCATCTTTATTTTGCATTTTACTCCAGCTCTTCCAACGGGTATTTATTTTGTTGGCCAAAGTCTGTAAAAGCAACTTAAGATGCATATAAGTACTTAAACATCACTTAGCTGATAAGTTACTAAAGTGATTTTAGGGCTGCTTGAAGCTTTGTTCATAAAAGCCAAAGTCAACATAAATAACACAGCAGAGTTTTTATTCTGTTGTTCACTTAATTCAAACAAACACAAAAACCTTATGCAGAGGTATGAGAGACAATGCTCCCCTTCCTGCAGATGCTATTTTGTACATAAAAATACAATTTCTCTTGTACCATTGAGGCCAAGCTGGTAAGCAGCAGTAGTACTCAAACCCGTTTTCCTATGGATTTTTTTGTTAAAGTTGAGGTCATAGTGAGTATCTGTTACAACAAATGAAGTATGAGCTCTCATTTTAATCTTTTCCTCAGTGAGGCTGTCACTGAGTTTCTCAGCCTTCAATTTCTTTCTGAGAATTTAATTCATTTGGGATATTTGCCATATACAAAAGTTGGTAGAAAATCAGCAGCGGATTCAGAAATTATTAGAGGAACTACCAGATAGACATTGGCATCATATGATCCTTATTTATTTCAGCAACCAGACAGCAACAGAAAACAAACAAAATTCACTTTGGAATATTCCCCTTCTAGGTTTCTTCTTGGTGTCTGCAACAAAATCATGCTCCCCCCCAGATTTCAGAGGTCACTTGTGAAAATTGACTGAGTAGTTAAGCATGCTTAGCAAAAGTGTAGAGCACTAGCAATGGCAAATGCTGCTTTAAGGAAAGATAAAAATATGCTTGGTTGTCTTTACCAGACAGAGCAGGAGAAAGCCAGGCCAGCCCACCAAAGAAGGCTGCCATGTTGAAGGTACTGACAGTATGATAGCTAAACTCTAACTTACCGGTAGTAAGCTGTGCTATAAATAAGAATTGTATTCTTATTGGTGGTCCTATGGTATGGCTTCTGCATATTGCCTCTACCAGCAGTAAGTGGGACATTTTTAACTTAGAGAGACTAAAGTTAACACTGTTTTCTTGTTCCTAGATAAGGAAGAGAGGTACACACTTGTCGTTATCAGCACCTTATCATTCACCACTGGGAACGTGATGTGGCCCTGACCAAGTCCTTGTGGAATGCAGTAAATATTTTGGCACCATACATGTTCAGGTTCCCACAAAGAACTTAAAAAGCAGATGGGATGGATTCCTGAAAATGTGTCTATGCCATTCAGCTATTTTGCTGTAAAAAGAGCTCAGTGGTTCACGAGAGATTTGCTATTTAAAGCCTTTTTTCTTCTCCCTTCTCTATCCGTGGTGTTACACAGTAAGCCAATATGGTCCAAAGTCACAGAACAGAAGAAAAGGGACTCCATCTGCAGTAGGTAGCAAGCTGTGTCTCTGTGAGAAGTGAGTGTTGTAGCAGCCTAACAGGCACTCAGTCATGTGTAGTTAGCTCCCTACCTGCAAATCTCTGTTTTAAAATATCCTAACGGCAACACTATAAAGCTTTAGAGCAAGTCAGTTTGATTCTGCCTTCCTTGACTCCATAGGAATCTGTGGAAAGCATCTGTTTAAAACACTGCTGTCTTGAGGGCGTTTTTTTTTTTGTGCGCAAACCCCATCTGCTCACCAAAGAGCCTGTGATGTCCCCTCAACAGGATTTTATGTTTCTGCCTAGTCTGTAAGAAATTCCTCTTCTGAGGATCTCAGCTGAGTCAGCGGTCCATTGAGATTTATGGCTTAGCGTGGACAGGAAAGACAGAGAAAGGAGATATTGTGTCCTGCTGTACTGCTGCTTTCAGACTAGCCAGATCATTTCTGGAAACTGGGACAAACCAGGCCAGGCATTAATAAAGCTCAGAGCTGTATCACATCCTTATGGAGCCCCTAGTTCTGCTGCTGAGCAGCTGCAAGGGGAGCCAGATCAAAGGCAATGAACATTTGTGTGCTACAAGGAGGAAGGCAAGCCGTGCTCCACCGAGACACAGCTGTCCATGCTAAAGAGGATTCCAGTTTTGAGGAAGCTATTTCCTTTGAATTGCTTTGGTCCTGACATTATTGTTCCAAAGGTTTAGAGGATGCCTTGGATAGCTTTAAATATGAGAAGCCAACTCTGTGGTGCTCTGAAGGAGAAGGAGGTGAAGCACTCAATCCTTTTGACTGAAAAATTTTTAAGTGCTCACTGACAATGGCAAAGGGCCATGGAAAGGGCTGTTTACTTTGGCACCAAACAGAAATGCTATTGATGTAAGGAGAACAGAGCTTTCTCCAAATTTTCTTCTTCCTTGATTGCATGAAAATTATATGGCTGAAAGCTATATGCCTAAAACACTTAACGTGTTTTGAAACATGCCCAGGCCTACAGGATTTGCTTACATTTGAAGCAAGATATAACTCACTGTGAGTCCTGTCAAAGCATGGCCAAAGATACCGCCAGGTGAACGGAGCATGTTGCTTTTGGCTAGTGTATGTTCAAGTCAGCTAGTCATAGGTGTCAATCTAGTTCTCAAGAGGTCCTTGGGGTATGGTTGAGATATACCATGTGCTGTATTCTTGGTGGTGGTCCAGTCTGAGGTGGAAATCTGTATATTCCACATTCAGAATAGCAGCCATTCTCTTACCATCATAACTCTTACAACATGGGGCTGGGCGAGATGACTCTCCAGACAGTGTAAAGACAACAGTTTGGGAATAACATGGAGGACTTTATGCACAGAATGCTGGTGCTTGGTGGATACAGAATTACTCCCTTTAGTTCTATCTCATCTTCCGTACTGAATCATAAGGAATGAAGAAATAGTGCTACAAGGTCAGATCCTGATATAATTATTTAAAAGTATGTATATCTTGTGAGTTAGGTTCTTTCCATTGTATCAGATCTTGTTTTTGAGCAGTTGTGCACTGAATACTCTTATGCCTGGTGAACTGTGTGCCTGGGCTATCTTTCTTCTGGCAAACATTCAAAGCATAAAAAAATTTTCAGTGCTTCTGGTAGGCTAATGAAATTAATGCTGATCCTTGACATCTTTATTGATTTTGACTTACCACTTCACAAATCATTTTACAGAAGAGTGTGAGCAACAAAAAATAGCACATACATTTGCTACATTTGCTTTATGCAGTAGACATGGAATGTTGCAGGAAAAAATAAGCTAAGCTGGGGTTGTAAGTCCACCTACTATTTTCAAGGAGTAGAGTAAAACTCAAGAGTAAACTGATGAGTGAAGATCACTCAACCACGTGACAAAACTGGATTACTCCTATTAACAGTAATTATTATTTTTTTCCATGCCAGAATTGGCACAATTGATAAAACCTTTTTGTCTTTGCTGTGAGAGCACTAGCAATGTGAAGAATTACTAAATAATAAACAGAATACTAGAAATAGCATTTTCTCCATTCCTGCTCCATACATTTCTCTATGTGATATTAGCAAGCTCTAGCTCCTCTGTTGATGAAAACAAAATAATGCTGTAAAAGAACGAAATAGAAATAACCAAAAAAGTATATATTCTGGCATTAGATTTCCTTCCTGTTATTTTCCTAAATGTTTCTCGCCTCTCCTTTATAGGTACACACAATGAATCTTTAAAAATGTGGAGCTGCCTTCAAAATTGCTATCGTCATCCAGATCAATTTGGAACAAAGTCCTGTCTCCCAATCTATTCTAATTTCAATGTACACACTCTGCTGGCTGGCTGCCAGCATGGAGCTCAGGAAATGATAAATACCCATTTAGTCACAGACGCACAGATTTCCCTGGGATGGTGGGCTGGGACTGCTTTAATATTCCCAAAGTTGCTGCATGTTTACACATTCGCTAACGTCACTTAGTGTGATATTTAGAAGCTGGGTGCAGCAATGACACATGGGGGGAAAGGACAGAAGTTGCACATGCTTTTCAAAAGGGCTGAAGCTCGGAGTCTTGTTTGCCTGCCCTGAGCTGATAGCCTTCCACCTCAAATAACTGTACATAACATGAATAGAAAATTAGGTTGGACTAATCTAATTTGAAACAAGCTGGCCAGAGCCAGCTACTGTGAATCTCAAAGGTCTTATGAACTGGTTATGATAAGTATTTGACATTTCTACTGGGTACTAAATGTAGCTCTCAGTTGCTATAAAGTGCAGCACACTGTGCAAGGAAAATGGGCTCTATGCATTGACTTCTATGCTTATTGCTTTGGTGGCTTGTTGGTCTTTTTTCCCTGAATTGCTACAGAGATGTGGTTTTCTTTGTGCAGCTGGGATATTTCCAGAAAAGGGATGAATTAATAGCTTTGGATGACTTTTCCATATAATTAATTTTTATACCCTTCTCCCCAATTATTTGAGGACTGGCTTTTTTGCAAAGGCTGAATCTAATGTCAGGGTAAATACTTTCCAAAGTGATTTGAATTTTTTTTGGTGCGTCACTTGCTGGTATGTTAGGCAAACATCAGCTTTAACAAACCCTGAATAAAAGCTGGAAGTCTGCAATGCAGGCAACCCTAAAAAATGGAATAAGGTTAAGAGAGAAGCTCAGATTTTTTATTTACATTAGCAAGTCATTGAAAGAACAAAATACTTGGTTAAAGATAATTATGAATATTTAACTAATACTGTAGGCAAAAAAAGGCCTCTGGAAGAAACTCAGAGCCTTCCAATGTATCTGTCGTGCAACGAAAATGTTAAAAACACATTCCTGTTTTCACCAGCATTAAGCACAAACATAAGTTTTGACTATATGGATGATATATGGACTGGATTCTTTGCTGTTCTGAGTTTCTTTGTCATGAGTGGATTACAAAGGAGTCTGTCATGACCCTTATCTCAGTTTCTGAGTGGGGACCTAAGTGATGAAGTCCCCTCATAAGAGAGTGGAAAGATGGGGAACCGTAGTCTCAGAGACACAACTAAAATGAGGGATAAAAGTGAGCAGCTTGCTCTGTGTCAGTGCTGGCTGGATGAAGAGATTGGTGTTGGGGCTCATTACAGTTAGAGGTCTAAAATGCAATGTCTGCAGGTGAGCAGGTTTGTCTTAAGTTTTATTATAGGCAATATGACCTGAATCACTCCTAAGGTGTCTTTATCTGTTGAGGGGAGCCCAGGAGCTGTTCATACATACACGCCTACATGACATGTAAAGACAATGAAATTGATCCTATGTCTGTTTCCTGTTATAAAAGGCAATTACCTTAAAAATTCTTGATTTGTTACTTAAATTGTTTAACTAGATATTTTTACAAGAGGATAGAGAAGTTTTAGTTTCAAATTTCCTAACAAGGTATTGCTAAAGTGAGTTTGCTTTTTGAAAAGTTAACATTTAATAAAATCATTACTCCGATTGTAAAGTGCCAGTAGAAGAGTTTGGACTCAAAACTGAAGTTCCTAATGTTTTAAACAATGGATATAGGCTTCATAAGCATTCTTAAGTTAACTGACTTGGGAATACAAAAAAAATATGTAGACAGACTAAAGCAAAGAAGAAATCCCTTCTAAGTGTCCTTTTTCATGTTTCTATTGAGATAAGAAGTGTTTTCAAGTATAAAATTGCTAAGAATGTGACTTGGTTAAGAACCTCACTTGATAATTAATGCTAACAAGTTTTAAATTTGCATCTCGCTTTGTTCTGTGAAGGCATACAATATCCTTTCGGTATCTCGTAGACTAATTTAGAACAAACCTAGTTAGAAACATTTGTTTAGCTCGGCCATCCTTATCTCCAGCTCCATCTTCTTCTAACAATCTACCAGAGTTACTAGTTTCAATCGTCAAAATTCACTTGCCACACATGAAATCTATTTTATATGCCACCTTTTCACTTTTGTGCAATTCAAAGCCTGTGGATGGACCTGAGCTTGAAGAGTGCTGAGTAGCTGCACGACCACGGCCATTCTACAGCAGGTGGGATGGTGTTGTCAAATCTCAGAGTGACACTTGGGCGCCACTGCAACCTGGACCTTGGCTTAGGCCCAAATATGTTGAGTGCAAATAATTGCTCATTAAGTTCTACTGTAAAAATTAATTTGCACTAATAATGACAGAAACAAATGGTAATTTGCTTTGTAGAGTGTCTGTACTCCTTAATAAATTAATCTCCAAAATATTGTGCGACACTATATTTTTGGGTTCTATCACATGCCAATTCTTTTTTCTTCTTATAATGGATGATCACAAGGGCGCAGAGTATTGACAAGTGTTACCATTGGAGAATAACAGAAGGAAGAGAAGTTGTTCTTATCTCGGAGAAAAGGAAATGTATTTTGGGAATGAAGAAGCCAAGACACAATAAGTCAGGTTTAACCCTCACATATATCTATACAAGGATGTTTGTGCTTCCCAAGTATTGGTTTGTGAGTCATTGCAGCCTTTCTGTAGTAATATGGTTAAATTCCAAGGTTATCTTATTTTTTCTTCCTCTTCAACATAGACATGAAGATTTCCCTGAATGTTATGTTCTCCAAGGTCAGCAAAACATTGTTTTCTTTCCGTGATCTGGGAAGGAAAACATTTCTGGCCCTTAAAAATATGTATTGTCTACTTAATGGTTTTGAAAACGAAGCCTAGTGAAATCTGTGTGGACTAGAAGAGTTGTTTTGCATCAAAGCTATTTAAAACAATCCAAGTTAATAATAACAACATTTTTTTTAGATGCACAGGAGTGCATGTGAATAGAACGAACTATTCAGTACAGGCACTTACAGGAAGATTACTTCAAATTACACATTGATCACTGGTGGAGGTGACACATGTGTAGCTGTCCGGGCCTAATGTCTTTTGTGTAAGTCTCCATCCTGGCATGAATTAAACCGCACCATGTTTTGCTGTTCCCTGTTCATTCTGCTGAGAGGGAGCCTGGGGGATTTCTGGCTGAATTGTACCAATATATAAAGTACTAATTCCAATTTACAATGGGAGTGGCAGTCTGTTTGCTTACTGAATTTCGGGATAAGTTTTCCATAGACATTTCATTTGCTGACAGTAAATTTTAAATCTGCATGCAGGAGGGGTATTGTAATCCTGAGTAGTAAATATGCTAGTAGATATTCACTTAGAATTTGCATGCCTCTGGTTTTTTGGAGACGTGAGCAAAACTCTGCTAACAATATGCACCAATAGTAAATAACTTTCCTGAGGTATCTGGTTGTTTCCCAGATATGCATTAAAGAAACAAACTCTAACACTTTCCCTCAATTTCTTCTGAGTTTGTAATTAAATCCATATGAGAAGAACTGTTTGTTGGATTGGGGTGAATAACGTGCTAATAAAAACAACTCTAATTTCCTGGCCAGTTACTGTTTTCCTTCCCTTGTGCACCAGTGGGTATTCCAGGGATCAGTGCCAGATCTGCAGCCATGTCCCCTAGGGCTTTGGTCTTGACACAGCTTTCAAAATAAACAGGACAGAGGATGTGGACAAGCAAATCAGTTACACAAAAACGAGCAAAATTTCGGAGGCACCACCACCCTCCTGTGGGTCTTGCTTCTTGGAACCTTGCTTTTGCTATATACCAGGGAATAAGAACATGGTGAGGTAGAGCTTGATTCCCACCCTTACTTATTTTGGGAACTCTCTGACTAAACCCTGAGCTTGATTAAAATGCAAATTCTGCTGTATACTACTTTAAAGTTATCTTAAACATTTCCATTGCCTTAATGAAGTTGAAATCAAGCCTCTAGATTGGCATCTCAAAGGAAAATGTGGGCACTACAATAAAAATGATGTGGGTGAACCAGTAGGTGTCAGATTACTGAGTCCATAATGAATAATTATCTCAGCGTAATTACTCTATATGTTGTTTTTCAGGCAAGATGTAAAATTGAGGTCCTTTTGTTTCTTGGTAATTAAAACCACATCTCTTATGTGATTGCACCTTACAAAAGAGTTTCTCTTTTGGAGAATATGGTCTGCTAATAGTATCCAAGGCTAGATAAGGAACTATTATACTGATTATTAGACTTGTCTGTCCTATATAATTTTCTCTTCCAGCATCATGGTTACTAATTTTTGAATTTTCATTTCAGTTTATATATGTATTTTGTAGAAGAAACTCATATGTTGAACTTTCTTTGACACATTTTTTAAATTTTGTGTATATGAACTGCTACAAGGTTTTGACACTGCTCCTGGACCAGATTTGATATAATTTTGAGTTCAAAAATCAACTGCTGGATTTCAAAAGCAACTAGATGCATTCATGGGGTAAAAATACCTGAAAAGTGTTAAACACAAAGACACAACTTCTGTTTCAGGAAATCCTTGAGTTGTAAACAGGTAAAAAATGGGAGAATATTCTTATGATAGAGTCCTGAATGTTCCCTCTATTCTTAAATTTTTCCCTCAGTATCTGTTGTTGACCACTATCAGAACAATAACTGGGGCTATACATATTTTTTATTTTGTACAGAATGGCCATGCTTAGTTTTCTATGTAATATACTGCAACCACTGAAAAGAAATATCCCACCATTAGGATTTCTCACCAAGGCGAGAATGCAGACCTGTTTTTGAAAAAAGTATTGAAAATTTAAGTAGATTATTTTCTCTTGAAGCAATGTAACTTGGGATATATTTTTCTATAGAAATATTCCTGTTCTATTTTATTACCAAAATGGGCATCTTATCAAAATGTCTTGCACTTTCTGTAAGTTATGGTGGTTTTTTTGACATTATTACTTGGCCTGCTCTTGGAGCTATTATGGGAAATTGGATGCAGAATAATAGTTTCTCATGTTCCATCCAACTTCTTCAGCACATCCTCTTTTGCATTTGCTAGGTGCCAATGCAATTATTTTGAGTGGAAGAATCACAAAACCCCAAATTTAGATGAGACACAGCTAAAAGCATTTTCATGCATCTATCCCAGAGATAACAGTTAAAGGATATTTTTTGTGAAGAGCAATAAGTCTGTCTAATTAAAACTGGATTACTGACCTGCTGCTCAGAATCAGATTAAAGAATTGCCTTAGTGCACAGTGACAAACTGGGATTTTTCTAAAACTTTTCCTGTCATTATTTAGAGATTGCAACCAGTAAGGGCTGCTTTTGGCTTTACCTTTGACTGCCCACAGATTACGCCTATGCTGCCTGCCAAAGTGTGACTTGAGATGAACATTTCTTTTTCTCTGGCAAAATTGGAGGAAAAAGGGATAGAAGACATGAAGCATCTGACTCTGAAGTCAGACACACACTAAGAAGTCGGAGATGAAATCTATCTGATGTCTTTCTATCTTCATGACTTGGATGCGATAGGAGAGCATCCCTTTCGTGAAACGACAGCAGGAGGAAGACAGCAAATAAAGTGTGAAGAAGACGACTTGGCCATTGTAATGGCAATTAGAAGATGAGCAGAAAACCACTAATTACTCCATGACTGGCATTTGGAGAAAGAAAATTCTCATGCTCGAGCAATGCAAACATCAGAATCTCAGGTGAAACCATGAAACTCTACTGCATTTTCTTTGTGGCAGTGCATGGTGAGGTGGCTTTAAACAAAACAATAGTTATTTATCCTGACTGAAATTTGACTGATCAATGGTAAATACAATTTTGAGCTTATCAAGAAGTCATCAAGATAGCTGTATCTGGTTAAGTTATGACTAAGAAGGAAACTAGAGGCACTGGAACTAATGTTTCAGACTCCGTGGAAAATAACAGAGTATGTATACCCAGGTCTTGAACCTGTTTGAACCATGTTTCAGGAAGTGAATAGTAATAAAAGAAATCTATTATATATAACATAAACTTTAATATATTTGCATGTGTCTCCTGGGCTGGGTGTGGAGTTGGGGAATCAGCTCTGGCAGTCAGTTGTGGTCTGCAGTCAGCTACCTGTGGGACTCAGGTGTACCCTGTGCTGATCAAGCTGTGAGGCCTGTGCTTGCCATGAGACATTATCAAAATAAAGAGATATGTCATGTGCTTGGAGAGGTACAGAATAAGGCAGTTCTCAAGCAGGAGGCCGAGGTATTTTTTTCTCCTGTGTTTGCCAAATGCATTTACACATGGAGTACGTGGCTGCCACTTGTGCAGACTTCCCTTGGAAACATTTTCCATCTGTCATGCTCACATGCAAAATAACCCCTGGAGATTCCACCCCCATCCCTGAAATGGAACCTCTCTTTGTCTCTCACAGCTTTCGGCAAGACTTTTATTAAAGAGACAGAGAGGAGAGGAAAAAATGCAGACAAGGTGCTTTCTAGCATTTCATATCCAGGAGCTGTAGCCCACGAGACCACAAATGCCTGGAATGGCAAAGATTTCTCTCTCATTCCAGGGATTCAGTTTCACCTTGACTCCTTATTTCCACTAGCAATCCTCCCTTTATCTGCAGCACTGTAAGCTCCATCAGCTGCTTCATCCAGGCCTACTAAGAATTGAGTCTCTTTATGTGTGGAGAACTGTGAAATAAAGTGGAGCTAGGAATCCTTGACACTGCTTTCTCCTACACTTAGAACTGCATGTGAAATACCAGCCACCTTCTTTACAAAAGTAGCAGAAAATACATTCCATTATGATTTGTAACACCATTCCCTCTTATAATACATCACTCACATCAACAGCAAAACGCAAAGAAAACATCGCTGAAGAAATATATGAGAGGATGGGCATCCTAAGCCTGGTCAGTGACGATGCAGGGGTGATACACGTCTCTCTTATGTCTTCTTTTTTCAAAACTGTAATTATTTTGCAAATAGATCACTCTTATATAATGACTGTGATTTTCAGAAGACAATCTTTGGACAGCACTTTACAATTTCTACAAGATATTTACTGAGTAGACATTAGGATAACTAGATCATTTGAACAAGTGGGATCTTTCTTTAATAGAATTTCCTTGATTTAAATTTCTGCTTCACACATTATGTAAAAGGAAGCTGCATATTCAGAAAATTGAGTGGCAAGGCCTGCTTAAAAGACTGGCTGTTGTGCCTATCGCTGACAGTGAAAGTCTGAAATTTCTGTTGTAATTTAGTTATATTTTGGTCATAGGGACATTTAAAATTACTTTTAAGTAAATTGGAAATAAATATAGCTCTTATTTTTCAGAAGGATTTTTTGGCTTCTCCTGTCTACTCTCCCCTCCCAACTCTATACAAGCCATATCTCTCAAGGCACTGGAAACAACAGGTAAGCACATTTTCCATGAAGAAATATTGAACTTCTGCCCATTGACCGGGCTCCTTCAGCTCTCCTGCCTGACACCACACAGTGTGCCAGGCTGTGGCTGGGCTGACAAGGCTTTGCTGTGTCTCATTATAATAAAAAGCACAATCAGCTGGTGCAGTGAAAAACATAGATTTATCAGGGATAAAGAGAACAAGTTATTCAGAGGGAAATGATCCATAACTGCGTGTGATTGAAGTCTTTAAGAATTCCTTGTACGAGAAGAAAGGAATTGCATAACAAATTTAACTCCCTGGTTTTTTCTCAGAATATGAGTGAAACGGGGCAAAACTATCTTGTGAGCCAAAACACACAAATGCTGATCATGCTCTTCGGCAGGCCTCTTAAATGTGTTTTTACTGAATTGAATGCTACCACCAACTCATTCTGTAATGGAAGAAAAAGAAGGTGGCAACCTTGTGGAAATATCCTTTTTTCGGAGAAGACAGAAGACAGAAAATGAATTGGAAAAATTCTTTTGAGACCTCTCCCCTCACCAGTCCAAAAAATGAATACAAATCTAATGATGTTGCTTGAAAACTGAAAAAAATACAGGCACAAGAAAGTACTCTCAGCTTACCAGAATCAGGCCTGTTGCGGAGACCATCACTGTGTCCTTCTCCACATCCCTTTTCAATATATTTCCGTAATTGCTGTTTGCTGCTATCCAGCATCCATGCTTCACCACAGGGGTGTCATCAGTTCTGTTTTGGCTGAGGAATTCATGGTTTGCAGGGAGAAGAGACAAAAGGATAGCAGAAAATGGCAAAAAAGGCAAGATAAATCTCGTGGTGCCCTCTGATCTCCATGGTCTGCTGCCTGCCAGCAGTAACCCCGTGCAGAGTGCAGATGCACACGCACACATGAATACACGCTGCCAGCCTCCCTCTTCTTCCCTGCAGTTGGCTTTGCCATGCCACCTGTCTTCATACCACAGGAAGATATTCCTTATTCCTAGGCTTGCTAGAAGGAGGGGGATGAGGGATGGAAAAGGAGGCTGCTGTCGAGATGCAGGGGCAGAGGGGTTCTGTCACTTGATCCTGCATCTTCCCCACAATGACTGTCTCACTGTGCCCACCCCGGGTCAGAGGAGACTCTTGGTAGCAGACTAATATGGGCACATTGTGTGTCCGATGGACAAACTGCTGTGGTAATTGCCCATCCACATACTGTACACACAGTGAATGGTAGATTTCTGATGAGCAAGCAAGACTCTGGACAGAGAAGGATTAGAGACAGAAATTCATATATATTTGTACATAGAGTTATAGAGGTAAAAGGTTGATGCCTTCTTGTTCTGGGTGCCAGAATAGCTTATTATGGTCACAAGTCTGAGGTTATATCATGTTAATATTCTAATATCCTGGGTTTAATGTCTAATAACATTCAGAAACTTTTCTCTGGTCTAGAAGTGGTTTCTGTTCACACATAATTTTTTTGGTAAAGTTTGAAAAAGAATGGTTCTTGGGCTTTTTTTCCCCTCCCCAAAAACTGTTCAGGTCTGATCATGGGCTGCTGAAAAAAGGATTTGAGTCAGACTAAATCCACCTGCCTTCTGTCAGGGCATGCCCAAGGAGAGGCATCAGCAACTCTTCTCTTAAAACAGGATCCAGCCTATGTACATCAGGATTCATTTCTGTACAGTAACAGAGTGTTGGACAAAAAATATCTCTGCCAGAGAACGCAAAAGAAGTGAGGTCAGTATGAGAAAAAACAAGGAATGTGGGCGAAGAAGGAAAGTGTGGTGTGCTGTATCTAGGAATTCTGAGAAAGATAGTGAGGAAAGACAAAAGGGTGAGTTATGCATATCTCTGATCAAAAAGGCATTTTCAGTTGCTTCTCATTTTTCTCACCATCTTTTGGCAGTTACTTTGCCTTCTGGGAAGGCCCATGGCCCTATTTTGTTTCTGTGAATGTTTTCTGTCAGCTTATGGTGAATGTTTCTTGCACTCATTGACTGAGCTCCTTGCAGTGTATCTCCGAGGGCTGCATGGGTGTCACGTAGTTGTAGTCGTGTGTTTTCTCTAGGTTACCAGCATCATCCTCACTGACTCAGGGAACAGGGCTTTTGTTTAACTGCTGTCTCTCTCTCGTGCAGTGCTACTTGGAATGTAATTGCAAATTTGTATTTACTTTTTTTTTTTTTAACTGAAAAAGGGGCAGATAACGATCCATGATGCTACACGATCTTCAATAAGCACAGACAAGGCTGAGACATTTCAGTACTTTTTTGCAAGTACTCCATGTGTGCCATTTCCTGTTAGTGTCCTTGTTCTTATCCAAATGTTGCGCTCACTGTTTTGCAATGTGAATGTTTTAACTCCTGCACTGCTCAGGGCATTCCTTCTGCTGCTGGCTCAGGTTTGCTTATGGTTTTAACGGCTCAGATTAAACCCTTTCTGAACATTTTCTCACTTGTATGAATGGGTTTTTCACTGCCTGTGAGTATTGCATCATTGCTGAAATGACACAATCTTTTCCTAAAATGTGTTTTTACTCCCTATCATCAGCTTTGTGGCCACACAAACCATGTACATTCTGTCCTCTATTATCTGACTAATCTCAACACCTCTATCAATTCACTCGAGTCCAAAGCTTAGACAAACCCTACAGCTGACATTTGCAGCCTCATATTTGGAGTCAGGACCGTGAGAACATCTTTGCTTGAGCTTCTAACCACCACCTGCAGATAACTTTTCCATTTCTCCGGCAACTTAATTATGTATTGTAATTGATTTGGAGCCTATGAAAAAGAGACATCGTTGTGAAATGTGATATTACAGATTATATACTTACCTAATTTTTAAGTCCTACATTACATTATTGTCTTTGATGAAGGGAGAAGAAAGTTCTTTCTGACTTAGGAAGTTATTCCCAAAGTCTTATTTGATTTTTTTTGTTGTTAGCCAATACTGCAGTC
>VZTA01029686.1:156650-241349 GCA_013398855.1 Mohoua ochrocephala
GTGGCCAAGAAGACCAATGGCATCCTGGCTTTTATGAAGAATAGCGTGGCCAGCGAGACCAAGGAAGAGATTGTAACCCTGTACTTGACACTGGTGAGGCCACACCTTTGAGTGCTGTGTCCGGTTCTGGGCCCCTCATTAACAAAAAACATTGAGGTGCTGAAATGTGTCCAGAGAAGGGCGACAGAACTAGTGAAGGATCTGGAACACGAGTCTGATTTGGAGTGGCTGAGAGAGCTGGGGTTTAGCCTAGGGAAGAGGAGGCTCAGGAGAGACCTTACCACTCTTTGCAACGACCTGACAGGAGGTTGTAGACAGGTGGGGTTGGTCNNNGGTTGGTCTCTTCTTCCGGGTAACAAGTGACAAGATGAGAGGAAATGACTTCAAGTTGTGCAGGGGAAGTTTAGATTGGGTAGTAGGGAAAATTTCTTCACCAAAAGGGTTGTCAAGCACTGGAACAGGCTGTCCAGGGAAGTGGCTGAGTCACCAGCCCTCGAGGCATTTGAAAGACATGATGTGATGCTTAGGGTTATGGTTTAGTGATGGACTTGGCAGTGCTTGGGTAATATTTAGACTCGATGAACTTAGAGGTATTCTCCAACCTAAATGATTCTCTGATTGTCTATGCTATTCTCTCCTGGGAATGTTAGCTCTAATAAGTAGCATTTTAAATAATATCTTCCAGAGTCTGAGTGCCTTTAGTATTGGGATCATAACAGACCTGTACATTTTGTTGCAAAACATTAGTAAGAAGCAGAATTGCTGTGAATGGTGAATGTTTTCCATACATAGATCTCTCTATAGATGCATCAAGATGACATTCGACAAGACTCTGTTGATAGGGCCAAAATATGTCTCAAACCTTGCCGTGCTGAATCTAGAAACAAGAATTTTTAGAGAGTTAACTTCCTCAGGAAAACAATTTAACACATGAGATTCAAAACTTGCAGAAGTCAAACTAGGTAAGATTGCCTTTTATGTAAGTTTAAAAGGAGAAATATATAAATAGAAATTTAGTGTTCTTTCAAAGATATCAGGTATTGCTGTACAGTATATGTGACATAGAACACACCAAGAAAGATTTATCAATGAAGTGACTGACAGCTTCATGCTACTATTGCACAGTTCATGATCAAACATGACAAAATGGTCCTTACAAACATCAGACCATTTGCAGACCCACTGGCAAGGAAATTAGACGTTTTAGATGTGACGGAGACACTTTTCACATCTATTGGAATGATATGAAGAGCTCCAGAGAGACCCCTCCTCAACATATGAAGACACCGAGATCTAGAGAATCACAATGCAGTCCACTTCAGGACCTGAAATAAATTTAGTGTATAGCAAACAACAGTGCTGCAGGGCAAACAGTGCAAAAAATTGGTTGTCCCTCAACAATCTCCAATCACCATAAATCACATGGAAAATCTAACTTGCACTGAACTTTTGGTCTGTACACACTAATTCTCTGGAGTGATTCAAAGGATGAATTCATCTGATCTGCTTGCAGTACTGTAAAAAGCCAAAGACATTGATTAGGAAAGATCAAGGTTTTTGAAGATGGTAAATTTAGATGAAACCAAGTATGTGATAAAAGAACTGGAGGCCTGGCTGCAGAGCCTATTGCCTTTGCTTACATGCCATATGTACACAATAGTGCCCTGCTACACTCATTGGCTTGGAGCTGCTCCTGTGGAATACAAAAATGGGCTTGCATTGCATGAAAAACAAAGTATGTGTGTTAGAGATGTGAAAATCAGCTGTGGTGTGTAGCTTGTCATAGCACCAGGAACAGGCACCACTACCAGTTGTGAGAGTAGCTGTGCTGACAGAGACGTGACTCATACAGTCAGTGCAGCTCAGGAGTGACTATCAGTGACCTGAGTAACAACTGGAGAGGGTCAGAATTGTTTGCCAACGAGTTTATGGGCAGCAGCAGTGGAGCATCTTTATGGTTACACCTCCTTGTGTTTCAAGAGAGATTTTCAGTTCAGCGTGGCTGCAGGTGTGAAATATGGAATATCAATTTTCCCTTCTTTTACCTCTACAGAAGCAAAAATGTGACAAAGGAGAATGCAACCACATGAGGGAAAATGTCTCTGCCTCAGAGTTCACTGGGAATATCTTCAAAAGACTGCTCTCAGAAGCACCAACAGGAGACCAGCTGGTGCTGACTGCATGTGACAACCTCTCCAAGTTGAGATAGAGCAGTCACACAACATAAAACTGCCTGACATTTAAACATACATTACCTAGTCCTTGTTGGCCTTCAGCCATGCTTCTTTTTTTCTTCACTGGGTTATTTTAGGTCTACAGGAACCTATGTTTTCCTCTAATCAGATCTCCGTAGCCAGGTGCTCTGGAAGTCCTTGGACTTCAAAAGATGGAAGAGTGGAGGAAACGCAGTCAGGGAGCCTCTAACAGACAGACTGTGTATTGATGCTGAAAAGACAACAATCACATGAACATCCAGGATACAGAACAGATGTGACTAAACAGCCAGAGAAAAGCAGAGGGAAAAAAATTCCTAGAATACTCCTTTTATTGTTCTTTTATGTATCTGGAATAGTTGTTATGAATCCAAAGCTTAGATTCAGAAAAACAGAGCCTACTCTTTGCAGCAGGTTGAGAACTAGCATGCAGATTAACTAGCAGTGAGAAAGGTCAGTAAAAAGAAAACTCGGTGGTTGGAAGGACATGAAAGAGATCTACAAATATTCAGGTAAGCGCTACACATCCTAATAAGTTTTGTTGCATTGTGTGTAGTGGAGCAATTTGCAGTAAAGAAGGAATTGCTGCTTTGTCACCAGAGCCTCAACTTAGTGCCGCCTGTATCTGCCCAGTGGGCAGGTGTGACTGGAAACAAGAGACCTGTGGCCACTCACAACACAGATGTGCATTTGAGCAGTGACTTTGAGGCTGAAGTTAAGACATGAGCATGCACACTACTTAAGGAACACCACATAAACACATGAACATGTGGATTCCTAGGGGTTAAAGGAATGATAAAGGCTTATTAAAGCTGCCTGGATTGGTAGGAGTTGTAATGTTCAATGCAGGCAGCATGAATAAGTACTAATACTTTAAAGTTCTGTATGGTTTTATGTTCACTTACTGTCATCTGAGTTAAACTCTGACTGAATGTTCTGGTGTTTGTACTTGTGTTGTCACTTCAAATCAAATTCTTCCTTCAAATTCAAAAGTTTAAGAGACTTAAAGTATCCTTACTGGAGTCTGTCTTTCCTTTACAATATAGTGCCAATATAGTTCATGTGGCTACAAGACTGAATCCAGTAATAGTGTATTTACATAAGTGGTTATGTATTTCTTCGCTTAAACTTACTTTGGTGACTGCACGATGCTTTTTTTGGAAAACAGAATAAATGGTGTGGTGTATTCAAATGTTGTCTCCTAATTTTTACATGAGAATCCAGCTTTTAGAACTCCTATCAGCCTGTTAGATGTTAAGATAGACTTCACATTCTTTACAAACAAGAGCTCCACTGATTCAGATTAAATAGTGGTGAGTGGTGTGTCCTGCATCTCGTTGTGATCTTTGCAGAAATGTGAAAGAAATGGCATTTGAAAATTGTTGCAGAACCACAGCCATGCACTTTTGAATATTTCCTTAATTAATTGTGAATTTTTTAAAAATCCATTGCTGTATTTCTCAGAGTGGAATTGTCCCCCAAGACATCTCAGGAGGATCATCTCAGTGAGCAGTCTAAGCTCACAGAGTAAACAGAAGTTGTTCCTGTCTCCTAAGATTGTTTTTGCCCAATTTTTTTTCTAGCCAGGACACTGTTGCTTTTTATTCCTTCTGTTGAGACTTTCAATCGTACACAAGAGCAACTCCTGGTAATCAGGAGGCTGCAGCAGCTGGCTACGGCAGAGGCTTAAAAGTTGTCAAAAAAATCAAAGCCCATTTTTGTAGAAGTGGCATTAGCTATCAGGACAAACACAAACTCTGGGGAATCAGCAGCGTTCCTGGAATTGTGGCACCTTGTGCACAGAAATATGGAACTAGGCAAAGCTTTTCTGATAGCACCAGAGCCAGCAACAGCTTGCAGGTCTGTGGAACAAGCTCTGGAGAAGGGATGCCAGCAACAATTAATTGCCTTCTGGAAATAAAAAGGGAAGCAAAAGGGGAGTAGGAATTTAGAAAACCACTTCAAGTCTTAAAAAATATTGGCTTCAGTTTGAGAATCTGGCTAGTCTATTTCCTTGAATTATTTCTTCGGCTATCATTTTGAGAAATGCAAGGAGAATGACTCAATCCTCTAGCATCTTACATGCGTCTTAGTCATTGTCAATCACAAAAAAGTTACAGTCTGCTTCTCATGTTGAATTGAAACACTTCCTGAGAGAATAGGCATACTTGATGCAATGCTGAGTCACTCTCAGCTGCTCACCATTATTAGGTATTCAGCACTGCTAAATTGATACAATTAATTTTCCTGAAGTCCCATAAAAGCCTCTTTATCCTCCTGACATCCTAATATTATTTCTATTCTTTTTTATTGTGGTAGTCAGTTTGCTGCTAAAACATTTTTTCTTTTCTTTTTTATTATGGTAGTCAGTTTGTTGCTAAAACAAAGAAAAACCAGCTTTTGCTCTTGCTTTTATATTTGAATCCCACAGAGCAATTATTTTATTCTCATTTTTTTCCACTTATTTGTGAATCACTGCATCTTTCAGAATATGAATCTGTAGAACATGATGCTCTTAGGTATAAAGTGAAAGGATAGAACCTCTTAGCCATCTTCTGAAAAGTCATAGAAAAAGAATCACTGGAGAGGCTGACCTACCTTCCGGAGACAGTGTCCCTTAAACAAAAGTTTGGATATTTTCTGTGAATTATTGAGGCAGATATTACCATTAAAGATAGAACACACCGGTATAGTCCAGAATGCTTTCCGTTAAGCATTTTATTCTTCAGTGCACTTGACCAACCTGAAGCGCTCGAAGGTTATTACACGTACTCCCCTGATTTGCACAAAATTACCTTTTTTTTTTGCCTGTTTCATATGATTTTTGGGCATGGGTGATTTAAAGCTATAAAATAACAGTTTGAAAAAAGCCATATTTAAAAATGGCTCCTAACCCATCCCTCTGGAGAAAAGTATGGTCATGGTAGGTGTTCTCTCCAGTGAGAAGAACTGGATGAGGCATGCACCTTGATCCTGGAGTTCAAGATACTGTGATTCTGCCTGGTAAAAACAGAAAGCAAGTTTCAGAAAGGAATACTTGGGATGACTTGTTGGATCTGTCTTAGCTTATCTCACCTGCCAGTCTGATGTACCAGGAGAGACTGATTTCTTGGAAAGCAGATCTCAATAGGTGGCTGGCCTCATTTTCTAAATCAGCGGGCCATGTGCTCCATATGCATGCAGTGTAAGGATCCCAGATGTTAAAGTTCACCAGAGAAGGTTTCTTGGGGGAGCAGGTTTTATGCTTTGCCCTCCACGAGCAAACATTCCAGGCCTCTCTCCTGTGAAGTGCAGTACTGTATTTCAAGCTGAAGGCAAACAGGTCCCCTTCTTCTCCCTCTGAAACACAATTCCTGTTAAACCATGGAAAACTATTAAGTCCTTAACAAGGTAGAGAATTTGCACCCTCTCCTACTACATTTCACATGAATGAAAAAAACATTCCTGCACTTTGGGAACTGCTAATGTCAAAAAGAGGCTTTCCAGATTTTAAGCCCCGTAAGTGACAATAGCAATAAACTTTCCAAAAGAGAAAGGAACATTACCTCTGCTACTGCAAAATTATCTCTTCTCCTGAAATGCCACTTTCCTTTCCTCTCTGAGCCTATTCACTTTCCTCAGTATACTTCCTTGACCCCCACTTCCATGGCTTGAACCCTGAAAATTTCAAGGTCTACGCTAAAATAAAGATGGAGCTGTGACACCATGACTGATGAAACAGAAACTGTATTTTTCTTAGGGATGATGCAGAATTTGTTTGTAAGAGTCTTTGTGCAGAAGCTTGACTCAACGCAGGCAGGGAGCATCAGTGATTCCAAGAAAAGGGGTAATGTGTATTGCAAAAAGAATCCCGGAAAGGATAGTGGTTTTATTCTACACAGATTGTCGTGATCTGTTCACACCAACAAAGAAGTAAATTGCGTGACAGCACCAACCTTTTCGCCTCAACACCTTTTGTGTGGCTAATGCTGTGCCAAGAACACTTGTTTGTGTGGGGCTTTCCCCATGTCATATCATAGATTGCAGTGCCTCTGGTATCTTCTCTTAATTCATTTCGGAAGATAAACAGGAGTGGATGTCAATATAAGTAATCTGAATTGAAAAGAGTCTCAGCCTCATCGCTTTCCCTAGTGTAAGTAGACACTTATGACTGTGATTTCCTATTTATTTTATTAGAAAAAATACTAAAATGTTGGCAGTTTAGGAAGTTTTTTATAACAAGCTTTGGACAGCAGAGGCGTTTAAATGTTTTTAATGAGAGTCTTGCCTTGAGCATATAAAATTAACAGAATTGGACTTAATTAGGTCATCAGAACTTTCTAATCTTTTTATACTTTGGAGACAGATTTGAAACTCAGTAAATGTGAATCTGCAGTTCTTTTAGGAAAATTGTTAAGGTCCGTAAGCTTATGGATAGATCTGTACTGCACAAAACTTGAACCTGGCCTTGATCTCTTGATTTTCTTGTTCTCAGCTATCTGATTTTCCCACGAAGGAAGGCTGTTGCTTTTGTAGAAGACTAAACTGTGATATGGATGCACACTGAGTAGTTACCAAAGGAAGAATGTCAGTAACTGTTGGTGGCCTGTTTGCTTTAGGCAGGCAGATTTTTACAACTGAAACCCTCTTACAGCACTATGATTTGTCTATATAAGGGAGTACCTGTCCTCATAAAAATTATATAAGGCCCCCAAAGTGCCCATTGTGATTCCAAGTTTCATGTAAATTGGATCCTCAGTTGATGTAAATGTGCACACTTTCATTCTATGGCAAAAGGCTGTTAATATGTGTTGAGTTTTAAAAAATTAATTAAGATAATTGAAATTCACACTTCTGATTTCTAGAGCCTCATTTTATGATATTAAATAACATTTGGAAGTTCAACTATGCCAGTGTTGGATCTCAAACATCACTTCTGTGTCATTGTGTAGAAGGCAAATTTCCCTGTTTCTCTGCTGGAAGTTTTCCATACATGAGGTATTAACTTGCATAATTAGAGACATCCTGAGAAAACCTCAGTAGATTTTCCTCTTTTTGGTAGTTCTGCTTTGGGGATTGATACTGTTGGTGCTTTGCTGTCAAAACTTTACATTAAGAACAGAGAATAAAAATCAATTTCTACAACAAATTGATGGACTGCTGAAGGACTTTGCTCCATATCTGTGCTGACACCTTGAGGGTAACCAAAGCCATGTGCTCTATATTTGGAAACCTAGAGAACTAACTCATGTTCGTGTTCTGTCCATTTATCGAAAGAAAGAAACAAAATCATGATGAGAAGCAGGAAAAATTAGATGGAGGCTCACATTGCCTTGTGTGTCCAGGTGCTGATTTTTAACCATACAAGGGTGGGCTTGGAAAGCTAGTTGTGCACTTCTAAAAACAGGCAATGGAGGGAGAAGGGCCACTGATTGTATTCCTCATCTGGTGCAGAAAGTCTGGATTCGGTTTCTTACTCTGCCGTCACCCCAAAAGCTTCAGTGATCATAGAATGATTTTTTTTCTTGAAAATTAAGAGGCATCCAAACTATTTGCCTCTGCAAATGCAAACGTCTTCTCTCGATCTTTCTTGTTGTAACATAAATTCACTGTAAAACTGTATTCTGATATGCGCTTTAGAAACTTCTTTTTTATGTAAGCATTGTAGGTAGGCAAAATGAAATTGCTTTGTGGATTGAGTCTTTCCAGCACCTAGACAAGAACATAGGGTCCTATATGCCTTTACCATTTTGTGAAGTGTGTGTGAAGGATAGGCAGAATTAGAGTCTCTCTCTGCTTAATGTGGAACAGGAATTGTTCTCCATCTAATGCCTCAAAAGGGGCAGAGGAGAAATGACACCAGCAGGATGAAACCTCAGCAGCAGACTTTCTTGGCTGCCTGCAGGAAGGGAAATGTGTTATGACAATTCTATATGGGACCAGTCCTTCCTCTCTCCTAACTGGAAATTGTAGGTCCTCCCGGGCTGGTAAGGTGCCTGTTTCCTGCGTTGAAGATCCACACAATTTAGATACAATTTGGTCCTCCACCTTCCTTTGAAAAGGACACTCATATATGAATATCTAGATGGAATGAGCTTTTTTTTGCATGTATATGAATTGCACTTATATTCAATGCATATTGCGTATACATACCAATATGTATTTATACCTCTGTGGGTTGTAACTGCAAAAGATCGTGATTTTCTTTTTGCTATATCTAGACATGTCGATTTGCAATGAGTTACTTCTGAAATCTCATTCTGATCGTCATTTACAGGTATCTAGAGTTTGTCTTGCTTATGAGAGCAAATTTCCTAGGCATTTTAGACCCTCAGGGACCTGGAGGTGCCAAAGCCTCATATTGACTCTGGAGAGTGCCCTGGAGCACTGCACAAACCAGGGCCAGCCAGTCCGGCTGGGGCATGCAAGGTGGTGTAGAAATTTTATTCCTTGAAATTTTATTCAGTGATGATCATTTAAGTGACCATGAAGATTGCCTTTTCTTCTCCACGGTACCCCCAAGATAACATTGCTGCTCTGTGCAGGGGTTGGACAAGCTTATGTTGGAGTGAGCTGCTTAGAGACTGCAACAAGAGAAGCGAGACTGGAGACCCGTGCCACCCTCTCCATCTGTTTGAAAGTGCAACTATGCTCCTGGTTTACAATGCTGTTACCGCCCTGTTTTTTCTTCAGGTCATGCATCCACCAGCCCTGGACTGCTGTGCATTTTTTGGTTTTGCTTTTGCTAAAAAGAATATAACGATCAGAATGAAAGCAACACATCAAAACTCAAGGAAAATTAAATATTGTTCTCCTTTATCACATTCAGAAATTTCAGTAAAACAAAGTCTTTATGACATTTTGGTATACCATCAGCTGGAGCCATCATGAGAACAACATGTCACTTGCTGTTTTGTCAGACCTGCAAGCTGCTGCAAAAGTTACATTCATTTTTGGCCCTTAGAGAGCTTTAACATATCTGTGTTAGAGAAGAAGACACTGTGACACAGTTTCAGTTTGTTTGCCCACCGACATGTTTTCAGGAACTAAACGAAAAGTAAAAAGACCATCCAGCATTGGGGCTGTTTCTTCTGCTTTCTGCGTGTCATGAATTGTCTGCAGTGCCCTTGCAGACTCAGTAAAACTCCATCTAGTGTGCCATTCCTCAGCAATCAACATTCATTCCTAAGACATCTGCTTGGATTTGGCTTTAATCCCTCTCTGCTGCATCTGTATTTATCAATATTTCAGAAATTTGTGTCACCTAGTCTCATACTCTAGCATGTCTGCACAATTGACGTGATAATCTGAAACTTTTAGGAAAAATCAGCAATGAAATAAAATAACATAAATATATTTAGATCTGACAAATACACTGTGACTAATTGTGCCTGTTGGCATAGTCATGTCATCTTATACCCTAGATTTCCTAGCACCCATTTAGAAGAAAACCCGCATTGTAGTGAAAGAAAGCTGCCTAAGAAGAATAGTCAAAAATATTAAATTGCAGCAGCATATAATTTTAAATCTATGTTTGCAACATTGCAATAGAGATAGGCAGACGAAAGCAGAACTAATGCAAGTCTATGAACTTTTCCCTCTCTGGCACATGAAGATTTCTCCGTCCCCTCCTCTCACTAAATACTTTTAAAATTTTCCTAAAGTGCAACTTGTGTTTTATGTTTGGGCATGGTGATCCATCCAAATGCTGTGCTGGCAAAGCAGATATGCTTTTACCTCTAGAGCATATATCTGGTTATTCACTCCTTCCCTCGTCTCCTTTAATTTCATGCAAGGAAATTTCCTGGGGAATTTAAGAGTCATCTACTACCTCATTCACTCAACGTGAAATGATATCTATGAATATTTCTCCAGTGAAGGTCTAAAGTGAGCTATTGTCTTCTTTTCTGCAGATGAACTTGAATGTCACAGAAAGAGCAACAGGCATTATCCCAGAATATGAACAGATTCTATTAACCAGTTCTGTGGGATTCTTCTCCTTTTTATTTCTCATTCTCTTCCAAACATCAGCTGAAGTTGTTATGATTAAAAAATTAATGTTTCACACCCCTGCAAAATATGAAAGACTGAACGTTAGGTGGTACAGTCATTAAATAGATAAAGATATTTGTTAGATAGGCTTTTAAGGCTAAAACAAATTTTCTACATACATAGCAATATTAAAATACCTTAATAAAATAAAGAATTTAGAGGATTTACACAAGTAAGAGATATAATTGGGATGTGACAGGCAGCTTCAAGATATCTCGTTTTACGTTATGTCAGCATTCGTGTTGATAGACACCTGTTTGTGCTATCACAATGAACCTAACTTCTATGCTGGTTTGTGATAACAAGGGGAGGAATAAGAACTGAGAAACAATAATAAGAAAAAATAATTAGAACTCTGAGTACGTCTATTTTTTCTTTTTGTTATTATTGGGTTTGATTTCCTTTCTATGAAGTTTTGCATAACGTTTTTGCTTTTCTGAAAGTTTCACCCACCACAAATATTGCTTTTAAAAAGGGGCCCTTAAAAGTTTCTTAGGTTTCTCATTCACATGGAGAAGATCAGGACCGGGAAGGGCAGACATCTCAGTGAAGCACAGGGCCTCCCTCCTGCGATGGCATCCTGATGTACCGCCCCAGCTTGGAAAATCTGCCCTCTGTGACTGATCCCTTCTTTTCCATAAGTCAAATATATAGTCATCTGAAATCATGTTGGGTCATCCCTGGAGCCGTGGGAAAAATTAATTTCAAAGTAATTTTCTCTGCTCCATCAACAATGCGCCGTAACATTTTATAAAAATAGGAAGTAATTAGGATTTCAAATTAATGGATTTCCTACCTCAAGGTGGACTTCTGCTTCTAGCTTTTGATAGAACTGCTTTATTATGAAGCTTCTGACTGTTCAATACAGTTAGAGTCTCAGATTGGATGCTGGCAGAGACTTATGAATTTTATTAATGATTGAATAACTAATAAGAAAATGCTGTAGAACTTGCAGATTTTTAAATAATTCACACTTACCTTAGAAGACTTCTGTCCTCTTTTTCTGATTGCAGACAGAATATACTTCAGCTGAGACATTTTCCTACTGATTTGATTTCTGCATTATATTTTTTTCTGCTGCTCTGGAAATCAGTTTCTTGGATGACACAACAGGCCCCCTTCAAACTGTGTGGAGCACAGCACAGTCTGTTTCATTTCAAGCCAAGATGGCCCAACTGATGTAAATCATGGAGTCACTCAGTTTATTGCTATTTATAAAATTAGTTACCTGCAGCACCATCCTGGATGAAGTCCAGTGGTTGAAACAATGTTGGAACAGTGCTATGAGCACTTGAAATATAGAGAACGTGGTGTCTCCCTTAGGTGCTTGGAAGTCGCACATCTCTTACCTTGAGTATGGGGAGTCCCTTTCCATTCATTCTGAACCAAATATGAAAAGTCAATAAAATACTTTTTAAAAAGGAGATATTTTGTTTCCCTAGCAAAATTTTCTATCTTTCCATTATTTCCAGATATTGAAAATGATAAAACTGAAGATAGAAACTTGGAAGATGAATATCAAAGTTTTGCAGACCCAAAAGACTTGACAAAAGGCAATTTTACTTTTTCTTTTGTGGTCCAAAATCTGTCTAGAATATCAAGTTATACAAACCTTGAAAAATAGATCCACGGAAAATGATGGGATTAATCTAGTATATGATTTTTGTTTACACAGAGTAATCATGACTTATATTCTTATGTTGTTTTGCAAGCAAAAAAACATTATGACTTTCTCCTACCTAATTTTCTGTAGATAATATGAAACAGAGAAAGATTTTGCAATTTTCTATTACTCATGATGACAATTGCTTCAACAGTTTTGTTTTTCTCCAGAGGCCACAGACAGTGCTATCACGACGTGATCTCCTGTAGCGTTAGTAGTAACAACTCAACGTAAAGCTCAAATAATTCTCACTCAGTGATGTAAAATTTACATCCACATCTGTGAAAACAGAATTTGTCCAATCTCATGCAGTACTGAAGTTCTTTCCTCTTAGTAGCTGTTTGACCTTGTAAGGCAGAAGATGCTTTGTGCCACTAACAGATACCATTTTACTGGATGTGAATCAGTTAAGCAGTGCCATGCTAAAGCTGTTAGCATTAAGAAAGCCTGTCAGCCGATTTAGTTCAAAGCAATGCAGCTTAAATGTCAAGTATATGTATATATACACATATATATATACACATCTGCAATTTAGAAAGAGAGTTGTTTAGAAACAGCTTACTGTACTTTGCACAACACAGACCTGAAAAGTGAACTGATGATGCAGACGTCACCAAACTAGTTTCAATGGACTTATTTAATGCATGGGTGACTCTCAGTGTCAGAATGTAAAAGTCTGGCAAAAAAAGCATTAATTTCTGGAAATAAAGCTTGATTTTCATTTTACTTAGTGTTGTGATTCTTTGTGAACAGGCAATTCTACCTGTCAAGAAGAAAGGGGGTTCTGCTGAAGAAACTTGTTTTATCATTAATTTTGGTTGATTGGCTACTCTCCTAAAAAATCATGGCTCCAATAATGGAATGAAAACATTCAGTGAGTTCATGGAAGACTGACATATCATGATGAGCTGACACCGTTTTGATTGGGACCCTAATTTATACACATCTCATTGCTGATCTAGGTCAAGAGCCTTTCTCTGACTGGCTCATGACACTAGTTGGAATCAACTAATCAATGCATTTTTGGTTCATGCTTGAGCCACAAAAGATAAAGGGATTAAAAATTCAGGCCAGAACAAGCCAAAGCAATATTCTCAGTGGAAAAAAAGCCAAAAACCAAAACAGCAACAAAGATCAAACAAATATAATTAATTTTTATTTTGCATTTGCTTGAAATATTTTAGGGAACCCCAAATTAGATGTTGCGCATTGTTTTCAGGTTATTTATACCTGCAGTAAAGGAAATTCTGAAACGATTAGTTGCATTAAAATTCAGACCAATTAAACAAAGTTCTTTTTGAAAAAGCATGCATTCAATTGTGTATCAAATCTGAAAATAATTCCTAAGTATTTTTCTGTATGCATATTATGTGGATTTTTCATTTGTTTTTACTCATCTTTATGAATATTCCTGAAAGAACAGGTACAGAACTATCTGACCAGAGAGAAAGAACTTTTTTAGCTCCCATTTTCTAAATATTGATTTATCTCCAGAAATATTAAAAATTTGTCCCTTTGCTTTGTGTCTTTCTCTTTTAAACCTTCAGGGTTTCAGTGAATTGTAGACCCCACCTGCTTTGAGCAGGAGATTGGTCTAGAGACATACTGAGGTCCTTTCTGATCTGAACAAATTCTGTCTGTATGATCAATCTCTGTAAACACTTTTTTAAAGTTCTTTTTTTGTGGTGTATACCATCTTCTTCACTACTTAAAGAATAAGGCCAAAATATTTCACCCATCCCAATAAACAGTCTTCACAATGCGAATTCTTTACTTATATACAGAACTAACACATAACATGGCAACAGAGATTCACTTATCAGTGTGCCTGAACTCCGACTTGTCAGGCTACCATGATGGGCAAGAAAATTGCTTATTTTACTGGTCTATTTACTCAATCCTCAGCTGATCCAGCAGGGATGTCAGTGTAACTTGAAGATTCACACACTTGAGGTAACAGCAACAATTCCACTAAGAACCACCGATTTTCGCAGTGGGACCCATCACCTGCTTTCCTCAACATCTCCCTGGAGCAGCTGGCAAATTCTATCTGCACTATGCATGTTAGTGCCAATGAGAGAAAGTGGAAGAGATAGCTCATCTGCTTTGTACCACTTTTAGGAAGGAGGTGTCAGCTTGTTTCCATTGCCCAGAAGGAGAGCCTGCATAGTTACTGTAGCCCAGGCAACTAACTCTTCTATTGCCAAACTTAGACTGTGTGGATCTCATCTTCTGTTACTATTGGGAAGATAAAGCTGAAAATCTGCAGTTTAAAGTTTTCATTGTGCATCCCCAAAATCTTGGACTCTTTACACCCATAAAACGTTTCTGTACAATATCCCTAACTAAGACATTGAGACATGTTGAGACACTTACCCTAATCCAAGACCAGAATCAAAATTTCTACTCTAGAATGGCCATAAATTAATGATCTGCAAAGCTTTCAAAATATATTTAGAGTTTATTCCTATTAAAGGAATTTTCAAGGTGTAACCGAGATGAAATAACGATGCTGTAAATACTCCTTAACCAAAGGAAATCAAATGCTTTTACAGTACCACAATTTAAATACTAGTGTGATAGATACCTAGTTTTAATGCTAAGTGCATATTTCTTTGCCTGAGAAGACATTAAAGTGCATCTATTGTGACTTTTATTAAGTAGAAGAAGGTTAGTGATATTCATCTAAAGAGTACCAAAAAAAAAAAGGAAAAGATGACAGATGACAGTTTAACTTCAATTCACAGAATACGTCTGGAACAGTCTTCAGAACCCAGAAAGCAACAGGGAGAGAACGCAAAACCGACATAGATTTGCCAAGAACTAAACAGACCAAATTAAATTCACTCTTTCAATGACCAGGTAGTAGGTCCTGTGGACAGATGAGGAGCAGAAGAACACATGCACCTTTACTTGAGCAAAGGTTTTGACACAGTCTCTGTTGATATTCTCATGTCCAAAGTAAGAAAAACAAGGACTTTAATCTGTTGGCACAAAACTGATTAGATAACCACACCATAGAGAAGTTAATAAAAATCTAGTTATGCTCAGCGTTCTGTGGGGGGTCTGCCTTAGATCTGCTTCTGTTCAAGGTTTTCATTAGCAAAACAGATGGTGGAATAGTCAAAATGCTCATTAGTTTTGTATCTGACACAGTGCTAGGAAGGACCCCAAATGTGTTGGAGGATAACAGTAAAAATAAAAGTCTGGAGACATGGACTGGAAGCATAGGATGCAACTCAAGGTAGAAAAGGAATGAGGGCAAGGCTAAGAGAAAGGGCAAGATAGTATAGAAAACATGAGTTATACAAATTCATGATGATGGTAAATATCAGAAAGTGAATTCTTCATGAGAATTTTGAGATTATAGCGGATCACATATTGGGTCTGAATCAACAATATCAGATTCTTTTGGAAAGATGAATATTCCGCTCACGGTGTAAAAAAACAGAAATATATCTCACAAGATGCATGCTATGCTCAGAAGTTGCAGAAACCGCGAGGAAGTGAGATTGGAAGAGTGGGTGCTGTCAGGCCTAGGAAAGACAGAGAAAGATGTTTAGGCAAGTACTTTTGAGAATATTAAGCCATTCCTGCTGGTACAAAAGAAAACAACACTTTTGTCTGTATCCACAAAGAAGGGGAAAAGAAGCTAGGCAGTTAAATTGACACACAAAAGATTAAAGCTTACTAGAAATGCTTTCTAATTATAAAGTTAACTGAGCATGGGAACACTTGCTAGGTTGGGAGGACTGGATCCTCTGTCACTGGAAGTCTTTAAAGAAAAGTTATGCATGTTTCAGAAATAACATCGATATTGTGAATCTCTAGAGCATTGTGATGAATCAAATTGGTTTGTGTTTTTGAGTCTGCTGGAAGGACACAGCATAGTAGGTAAAACAAGGACTATTTTGTTCCCTTGTACATTACTGTAAATCTGAATTACTTATCTAATGAGTCAGTGTTGGACATTAGCGCATCATTTCAGTAAGACCGGACACTTACATTTTATTGCATTTGCTTTCAGAAATTCTCCTTTTGTTTAAATGAGATAGAAATGGTAGCAGCCACTGCTCATCACTGCTGGTTCTTGATTCTTCTAAATGTTTTTCCATAAGCACAGCCATTAGCACCAGCACATACTGCTGTGTGTGGACTATTGGTTTTTACGTTTATTCTAATTGTTTGTGTCGCATCCAAATACGGTGGCCAAAGAACAGGAGTAAACCTGGAGTAAAACAGGAGTAAAAAAAAAAGTAACTGCATGAAGACTGGTGTTTATAGCCATATGTAGCTGTAAAGCTGTTGGCTAAGAATTGGCAAGGGTTTTACCTTCCATTAGACTGGAAGGTGCACAAATGACTCTGATGGCTTTAGAAACATTTAGAGGCGTTATAATCCCACTCTGCCCTGTGTCTGCAGCGCAGCTCTCCCTAAACAACCTCGTTCCATGGGGTCAAGCACTAATCAAATCATGGGCTTCTGCCTTGTACTTGGGCACCTTTCAAACCAAATTTATACTCAGGTTGCACTGGAAGCTTTTTCCACGCCTTTCACTTTCAGGTGAGGATCCTGACAGAAGAAGCAGGCTCTCAAGAGCCCCACAGGGCACGCTACCTGCCTGAATCTTTCCCAAAACTGAGATGTCCAGAAAGTTTTTCTCATTTAGGTCCCATGGGTCTAACATAGGGCAAACTAAAACACATAAGTCACATTTGTGGGTAAACCTTCCTTTCCCAAGTAAGAGCTTGAGAATCTTTTGGGTGAGACTGGCAGATAAGCATCCTACTCCTTTGGATTAATTGCAAAAGAAATCTCTTGTTGGGGAAAACAGGCCAAGATTTTCCCCCGCCACCTCCCCACCTTCTTACATAAAACTATTTAATCTGCTAGCTGTAGCACACACAAAGTAGCAACCCTTCCTATTTCCCACACATATCTGTATTTTCCACGACTGTACTGCTGTACATTTTAATAAATAGGCAGCATGTCTGCTGGGTAGGACAAAGAGAAGTTTCCTTCCACCTACCACAAGCAGTGGAAAAGGAAATATAGAAACAAAATCTATGATTAAAGGAGACAACAAAAATCACCTCCAAAATTTGATTAAATGGAAGCATCTGAAAACTCATTAGCAGTTTTACTGAATTTAAGATGGGTAGTTTTCTACCAATGAGCATAAATTGGAGACCAAATTACTTTGGTTGAGCTTCAATTAAAAAAAAAAGAAAATAAAACAAAAAATGTGTTTGATTCATTGTTCCCCCGATGTAGACTATTTAGTGAGTCATAAACCTTTCAATTATAAACAGAAATGTTCTTAGAATTTGAGAGGCAGAAAAATATTTTGTGCACAACTACTTTTGGCTGAAAAGCACTCTTGACTAAAAATATATCCCAAGCATTGTCAGAAAAAAATTACCTAACCCAAGGTAGTATAACTTGCTTTAGCATTAGCTACAGAACTCTTTCAGTTTACCTCTCCTGGCACATATACCAGGGCATTGTGCTAGAGAATAGGGAAGGGGTTAGAGTGCCTCTTTTATCTGCAGATTTCTGCCATTCTATCTGCAAGCGTTCCCTGGTCCTTTTCTCCACCTGGATCCCATGAACTTCTTCTAATCAATGGATGTGCAAGAGGTTGTGGTGGTGTGCTACGTGTGTGCTGTATTTGGTTCTTGCAAGGGGTTGGCCAGGGGTAGGGAGCTCACAGACACAGCACTCTAGTCCAGCATAACATTTTCTGATGGATTTAGGTGTAATCTGAAGTAAAAAAATTTCTTGTAAATCACTTAATCCCCGAAACACAAATTGTCTCAAAATAATACTCAGTCTTCACCTGAGAAGAGGTAAACAAATTTCCATGGTGTGTCATTTTTACATACAGAAAGCAACAATCTCAGTCCCAGCTTTGAAACAAAGTAGTTCCAATGAAATGTAGATGGAATCAATCACTTTGCAATATGCATGTCAGGTCTGAGAAAGGATCTTTGCCCAGCTATTTATGCACAAATAAAAAGCTGCCCGATTTTAACTCTTTTTTCTCCCCAGAAACTTATTGGTGGAAAGTCTTCTAGATTTCATTAACATTAATGATATATAATTAATAATTTAATACCTGGGCCTGAGATATTTGCATCTGTTGCCCCCACGAGAAGAAGGATTTTTCTGTTTCCTGCCAGGAGCTCTGTATGTGAATTCAAGAATAAGCAGTTCATCCCATGACATTTCCTTATGCTCAAACAGACAAGGTGACACATAAAGCCCAGGGGCAGAGGGAAACCTGATAGCTAAATAGCTGAGCTGCAGTCGGAAGTGGTGAATTCCCTCGACCACAGGGAAAGCTTCCTGTTCTTTGTAGATGAGCCTATTATTGGAATACACTTGCCTGCAGTTAATCTTCAAAGTAATTAAATGGAAAGGAAGCAATTAAATCACTGAAAAGGAATTGCATCTGGTTCAGAGGGAAAAATCCAGGCCTAGGAAGTATTTCAGGGATAGCTTTATGTACTCAGTGTAAACAGGTATCTTCCTCTTTGCACAGATGATTAACATTCATGTGCTAAGAATATCTTGTGGAAATCAAATGAGGTTGAAAATCAGAAGTTATCATGATTGTGGCCTAGAAGTACCAAGGAGAGAAGTGTTGATATGTTTTTCCTATGATGAGATAAAATTGAAACCTGGGCCCCTTATACTCATCTTGCATAAATTAGCCTGGCACCTTGAAAGCTAGCAAAGCAATGTACATTTACTGCTGCTGAGAATCTAACTCAGCATTTCAGCAAGCACATCCCAGAGAAGGAAGACCATAACAAGGAAAATGAGGGGCATGATTCATACCAGTCTCCAAAGAGAAAGATAGTCAAGTTTAGAAAGAGCTTGGAATGATTCCTTAAAATCAGGTGTCTGGGCTATGCAGAACAAGACAGTGTGTTTTAAAGATTGACAGAAATCTTTAACTAAGTTCGATTTTAAATGTGTTGAAAGAAACATTTGTTTTATAATTCTCTTACATGTTTGTTCATTTATTTTATTAATTACTGCAAGACAGCAAATATCACTGCATTTTTAAGGGGTACGTTTTGCTCAGACTGGAACAAGGGATCCCCTTTGTTGCTCCAGTCTATAGTAAGATCGCTGGAAAGCCATCAAGAGGATCTTGGGGTGATGTGCTTATCAAAGCTCTTACTGACACTGGAAAGTACAGGTCGTTAAACAGGTTGTTAAACAATTAAGAGGCAGTGAAAGAACAACTACATTAATCAAAAATCTGTAGTTGAAAATAGAGATTCTGTTGCAAGAGCATAAGGAACCAAAGGAACCATAAGAGCTTATCTTCTACTTTTTTTTGTCTTTCTTATGTCTTTTATTTTTCCTTTGGAAAAATTTTTCCCTGGAGTTATATGAGATCTAGCTATTTGCACTGTTGCTGTCACCTAAGAAGCTGGAAGTTGGGCTGGCGGAAGATAAAAGTTGATGTCTTCATAATGAGTGAACAGCTATAGGTAAGGTAAGATAAGCTGCCTGGGACGTTAGCAGTGAATACTGGTAAGTGATGGTTGCCGTGACTGAGCAAAAGGAGATGATGCAGAAAAAAGAGCTGACATGGTTAAAAGAGTAGACTCAGACTATATTTGTGGGAGAAGAGTAGCATGAAAGAAGTTGGTAGCAGGAACTAAGACCTGAGAGGATGAATGCATGGATGGGACATGTAGGTGTTTAATTGGACAAATAGGCCACATGTGACAGGTGATCCAGTGGCAAAGGCGCAACCTTTTTTCTCAGATAAATATTAGCAGAAAAACATGCCTGGATTGTTGACCTGAGACACGACCATTTGTTCCTGGGGCAGGGAGATGGGAGTGAGGGTTTGGGGAGAGAACAAAAATACTGACTGTTTCTCAGCAAATGTTACATAAAACGTTCTTCATTACTTAAAGTAGTTCAGTACCCAGCAAGAAAAAGATATCATTCATGTTGCATTCGAAGGACCAAGCTTCACTTTTGAGTACACATAGGTGTGCTCCTATTGTGTTAGCCCAGCTCCAAAACAGGTCCTTGACGCATATAGATCTTGAACGTTTATTTTTATCTTGCATCAATTTTATATTACTGTGGTGTCTCTCCAGCTCTGAGAGAACTGAATGCAAGATGTCAGTCAGCTAGATTACCATTTCCTTCAGCCCCTCTGGCTACATACGCATTGCTATAATGCAGATAATTCTGTACTTGGATGCTTAGTTCCCCACACACTACTGTCTACCCGTTTCAGACCTCAACAGAAAGGAATTTTAATATTCAGATTGCATAACGTGGAATTTATTCAAATAGGACATATTAGTATATTAGACAATTTAGTTGTGTGGTTCTCTGTGTAAAATATTAACTTACATTCTCAGAGACTTGTCTGGTAGCACGATTACAACTGAATTTTGTGTGATACTTCTAGAAAGGTCCAATTTTTGGTCCTCAAGAATAGTCATGGCTTGACATATTTATGTTCAAAAGTGCCATGGGCTGTTTTATTTTTATTTCTCTTCGGATGTTTCCAAAAAGGGGTATGTCTGTGGGAAATCAGGTTCTTCAGCCCATGCCGGAAAGATTCTCAGCAACGTTAGGCTTCCTGTGTGTGAGGCAAGGACTAGCTAAGGGGTAGCAGGGAACCTTTGTATCAAGAATCTGCTTTCAGCTATCTTGCCAAGCTGGAAGGTTTCAGAAAAAATTTTGTCTGCTCAGTAGAGACTACTGAGACTTTAATGAACAAGCCCCTATTCCTCCCCCATGCCATCTGCAGCAACATGCTAGAAATCCACTAAACTGCCAGAAAATTATGCTCCCTGAGCAAATGCAGGTACTGCAGATGCCTGCCGTGGCTCAGTGAGATGCTGGGCATAAGGAAGAAGGAAGAGAGTGGGGAGAGAGGAAACAGCAGGACTCAGCAGTTAGAAATGAATTGGGAGCGTGGAGGAGGAATGGGACTAGAAATAAGGAACATAATTTAAGACTAGATCTCCATATACATATGGATATACATATATGAAAAACTGAATTAAAGTTGATCAGGCAGCTTTAATAGTGTAATTTCTCGATTTGGTGTCTCTGTCAAAGGGATCCTCTGGGGTCCCACAGAAGCTTGATGACCTTTTAGGCTTAGTTCTGCTGCCCACCCTTCATCACTTATTACTATTTGCAATGTCCTGGACTGTGTACAGTAAACTGACAGATACAATACAGGACCAGCAGAGTTGTGCATTGTTAGAGACAGGCAGGACAGCCCGATGTGTTACTCATGCTACTGTTGGAAATGATACAACTTTAAAAATTTTCTTTGTAACTTCAGTCAAGGGTTTGTTAGCCTTCACCCAGGGGGAAGAGAATTGAAGTTTCTCTTCCTAAGACTCTGTTCACCGGGCGAGGTCTGATGGGTTTAACATCTACACAGACTGGGAGTAGCCAGGAGATACACAGAGATAACGACCATTAACGAACATTACCCCCCCAATACCACCCCCTGGAGCGACCGGAGACACCTGGTCTGGGAAAAGACTGATAAGAGAACCAAAGAATGAAGACCCCATTAGCATCGAAGGCGAAGGGACCAATAACCAATAGGAGATCAAATACTAAGAATTGTGTAATTTAAGATCAATCAACAGGAATTTCTTTGGGTTTTGTCTGTATAAACATGTGAAATGTCTGGTAAAGAACTGTGTATGGTGGAATGATTTTCACTGCACACCCCGAGATGAAAGGATTTCTATTGCACATCCTAGCCAGAATAACATCCTGGCCAAAATAAAGCAATGCCTTGATTCTCTAAAGCTAAAAAAATTGTTGTTGGAGAGTTTCTGCTTTTCCCGAAGTTTCGGTGACAGTAGTAGACACCTTTGTAAGGGTACATCAATTGGTGTCAGTGAATTTTTTTGTGGGAGTACCTATTCACAGGGTGCTAAGTGCGATTTGGGTTACTCGGAATTAACTCCATGTCTGGCTCTGCTGTTCAGCTCAGCCTTTCTCAGCCGCCCTGGCATGGCAGGCACCCATCGTGGTTAATTCTGGCTGCTGCACGGGATTCAAGGGAACTGCTGTCAAGTAGACACAGCTGAATGTTACCTTAAGGTTATTCGGATCCATGGTGGAATTATTGGCTTGGACCCTGGCTACTTAAATTTCCTATCTTGTTCACAAATAAGCCTTTGATATCTCACCGAGAAACTGAACAGGCCACAATTGCACCACAGTGTGACACGCTCGATGAATTTTTATGAAGAGCGAATTTAGCAATTAAAATTTTTTCTATGTATATTCTTGCAGGTAGAACCCCTATAAACACCATCTGAATTAGCAATCCCCTAAATTGTGTCAAACTTAGATGTCGATCATATTCTAGTTGCTTATTCATGCACTATGCTTCTGCCTTTTCAGCTCTTTTGGACTCCTGCATCACCTCGAGTACGTTCACTCCTACTGCAGCTCGACTGTTACAAACAAACCAAAACATTTTGAAGGAAGCGTGCAGCTGTTTTGCAAGGAGCCTGATACACTGTCCACGGGGAAAACAACCACAAGGTTTTATCTCGAACCCTAATGGTTTAGCTAAAACGTTTCTTCTGGAGGAGAATACAGGACTCATGGACGATTTAGGTAAATTATTTCTCTGTTCCAGAATTGCTAGTCTTACGGCTGAAATTGCAGATAACCGCGGGTATGTCTCAGTGCTGTTAAACTGCACTTAGTTTGGAATGGTGGCAATATAAGGCCAATTTAATTTACATTTTTGGCCTTTTCTAACTTACTACAACTGAAGAATGGCTTCTCAAAGGAGTGCAGAGAGCAGTTATCTCTGCAGGATGCTATTCTGGCTACTGCGAAGAGGGAACGGGAACACATAAACAGCCAATTGATTTGCTGTGGTTTTGATAACTGCAGCATTTGTCTTACTTGATGTCAGGAGACACAATGGCCGTCCTGCCACTGTGTTGTGTGGGGATCGTAGGACTTTGGAAATGTTAAAGTTTGGTTGTTTAGTCTCTTTAAAAGCAAATAACACCGCCCCCAAATGTATTTAAAACTGCCTCAAAATTGTAGCAACAACTAAGTAATAGGTGAATCAATAAATATATCAAGTGACACTGTAGAATCCTCGCCTCTTGTCTGCATCCTGTAATGAATGAAATCCTCGAAGCCTGAAAGGATAGAGAACTCATGATTCTAACTTGTTTTTTTTCCCCACAAGCGTCATGTGACGCTTTGAAGAACATGGTGCAGCTGCCAGGCAAGTAGGCTAAAACTACAGGACTAGTGAGTACAAGAGTGAATGCATCAAGCAAGTAAAACTGGGCAAGTATTTCATGCCCTTATACATCGGAGTCCTGGCTCAGTCTTTGCTTTGTGCCATAGGGTTAGAATGCATTGCAACAAACAGATTACCTAATGAAGCTACAATAAGTTTTAATTAAGGTTTTTCCCCATCCCTCTATCAATCATATTTTATCTCCATTTACAAGAATTTAAAATCAACAAAAGTGAGCTCTTCGATGATGTAATTTGTATAAAAGTTCAGCAGTGCTGATGCAGATAAATCTAGGAGAGAATAAAGAGAGTTGCTGGTAGTTAGAGGCATGGTAACCCTACATGGAAATAATAGCGAGGCGCAGCAGGAGTTCTTTCTGTTTGTTAGAGAAAAATCCCAGGGAAAGATATAACTGGGGGGAAAAAAAAAATCATTCATACACATTTGTAGATTGACAAGTGTGCTGACCAAATATAGGGAGAATTATCCTCCCTTCTCAGACTGCCTGGTGAAATGAGTCGCCCCCTGCAGGGGTCCTTTAAGTCCAGGGCTGGTGTGACTGTCGCAGCCACGCCGCACACAGGCGTGCCTGGTGGTGACATAACCTGCCAGCTGGAGGGGACTTCCCCAAAGCAGCCCGTGTCATCGTTTGCTTCTCAAAACACTCCAGAGGCTTTCAAGGACTTCTGGAAACTGGATATAGCCAAGAGCAGCTGTTGTAACAGGTGTGCTGATCAGTGATCCCTCAGGGTTAGATCCACAAGGGAGTAAAACCACCACGAACTCCAAGTTTTAGGTGCCAGCTTGTGGATCCATGATCCTCACGTCCTTTTTTTTTTCAGCTGTCACCTGCCTTTGGATGTGCGTAAAACCCATCAGAGTTAGGTAGGCAGAGGAAGCTGCCAACACAAGGCCTGATCTAGGATTTCCTTCTCCCTGCTGAAGGCTGCCAGCAGCCAGGGGTGGCTCCTGCCAGTCCTTGCCCGTGTTGGCCTATCACCCCACTGCACAGATGGAAACACCCTCAGGGGGGCGGATGACCAAGGCATCTTCTCCTCTCGGGTGGCCTGGAGCAGGTTTGACAGCCTCTTCCACCCTGTGCCAGAGCTTGGCGGCTCTCAGATGAGAGGAGGGGGTCAATCCCAGTGCAAGCACAGCAATCACAATGTGCCATCATAGATAATGGAGCTACTGACAGGCAGGCATAAGGCACGCCTCCCATCCAGGGGATCACACAGTGGAAGTATGATGCACTAGCTGTGAAATATGTCTTTTGGTGATTCATACTATAAATTAAAGGTTATCCTTATTCTTTTCAGTACAAAATGTACTTTAAAGAGTTATTCTCCTGGCATGAATCACCAAACCAGTCCTCCCTCTAGGTTAGCAACAGAGACCAAACTTCAGTTGGTCAGGAAAAAGAACATAATTTAACTTCTCCACTCATTTTGAATTAGGAAATATATTCTGTTTATATTTTCAAGGGAACTAAGCCCCCTCAAATTGTATTCAGGCACTCCTAAATGCAGACTTTTAGTCTATCCAGCACGGATATCTAGCTCATTTTTCAGGTCTGGGTGTTTCTGCAGCCTGTACTGGAGTGGGATATGGGCAGGACTGGCTGAGAAACAAGCAGCTAACTAGAGGAACTATGGGCCTAGCCAACTCTCAGAGACATTTTTGAGGGGGAGTGAGGAGCAGGAACCTTTGGAAGTCTCACTGTTGCAGGAGGATATCAGATGGGCAATTTGGGGAAAATATGCCGGGGCATCCATAGAGATCTACGGCATACAGGTGAGACACTCGGTGAAGCAGGCGGGGAGGGGAGGAGAGGTGGGTGAACGGGTCGCATCTTCTCCTAGGCTGCCTTATTTTGGTCAAAACTTTGACAGAACCCCATATTCCTGCAGAAAACTGAATATGCAGCTTTTTTGCAAGGGAAATATTTCAATCCGTCTTCTTTAATTTCTTGATTTTTAGCTCCTAGAGTTTCAGACTCTTAAATACAATGGTAGCAAGCTTTGTTTAGAGATATCTTCAGCCCATTCAAAGCTCTAGCTGTGTGCCGACTCTGAATGTTCAGATTAAGTTTGAGCTTTGGAGCATGGAGACAGAGCAAGACCTCTTGATTTGAATTTGAAAGCAAAGGATGAAAGGAATAGTGAGAGTGTGAATGGTAAGGCTTTGCACTGTAGCTGTTTTTAACAAGGTCTCCTGAGCTCCACCTAACTAGCTGCAGCCCATTCCTGCGCAGTTCAGCCCCTGAAGGAGGATCCGACTCTCACTGCTGCGTTGTGTCACAGAACTACGTATTTATCAGCTATTCAAGCAGTGATGAGCCTAGGAGTCATATTCCTGGGTATAAGAAAGAGAATAGTTTACAAAGATGAGGATATCTGTAATAGTTTAGTCACCCCATAAGACGCTGTAGGCAGTAGATAAGATTAGAAAGAGTTAAATGTGATCTGGAGATGGTTTGCATTGACAGAGAAGCCATGGACAAGACCTTGCTAAGTTAATTTTAAAAGTTCTGATTTTCCCCAGCCTTTGTTTGTTAAGGTTCATGAGTTCACTCAAAGAAAAGCAAAATTAATTCTAACAGTTCTCAGGAGAAAGGAGAGGAATAGGCAAAAGTTTTGGCCTGGGAATTGTTTTCTAAAAATATATACCTGTCGAAGAAACCAAGTTCTACCACTGTACGAGCACGAGAGGAGGCACAGTGTGGTTTAAGAACATTAATCAGATACTTTTAGCCTCTAGGAAAACAAAAAAAATAAACACAATTTACCAAACATTTTCCAAAAGTGCCAAATTTCAAATCTTTTTCTGTCTACAATGCCCAAAACGTTCTAGTTTTTACCATACCACCAGAATAATTTGAAAATATTCAAGATTTATAAGCTGAGTTTTAGAATTTGCAATAGCAAGGCATGTGGTCGGGGAGGTTTAAAGAGCTGATGAAAACTAAATGATAGCCACTCAACCATAATATAATGCAAGAGGAAGGGATCTAAACTATTAAATACACCAGAAATAAATGACCAGTTTTTTCTTCAGTGAGTTTATTCTTCCTTGTACTTGGGATACCACATACAAAATAACATTAAAACAAGGAGCTATTTCTAACTGCCCTACTATTAGCATGCACGGCTGTCAAAAGTCTTACTTAATTTACATTTCTATCATAAAAGAGCACTGTACTTTTCTTTCTCATCTACTCCACACTATATTGGTCTTACTCTACAGCTTTCTAAGTTAAATCAATGTGTTATCTTTGTTGCTTTCTACTGAACTCCTTCTGCACACAAAAGTATTCTAAATAACTAATAAGTTCTTTGTTAAAAGAACAAAATAACACAAGTTGTTGTGTTCCGTACATGTAAGATGAATATTCCTTTTATTATACTGGTTTTTTAATGAGATTTATTCAAAATTTATAGAGAAATAAGGATTGTTTGTCACTGCTGTTTCATTTTCATAACCTGATCTGTCCTATATGAGCAGCATGACAACTGTACTAGATCCAGCCAAGAATTTTCATACATATATTTAATGTAAAAGCATCATTTTCGTGCTGTAAGTGATCTTCAGGTCAAATAGATAAATAGATATTTTGGAACTGTGAAAAGGTAGAAAAGGATCATTTTCTACCTTTTTTCTTTGCCCAGCTATTGTAAGTCCAAAGGATGATCTACATCTCTTCATTTTGATGAGTGTTTTAGTATTTTAACTAGTGGAATGGAACTAGATAATTCTTTTAGGAAAACTTTATATCGTTAATATTTCTCCGAGATGTCTCTTGAATGCAAAAGCAGGGCCTCTGCATCTTCTGTTTTGTTGTGCTATGGATCTCCACACCTGCTGTTAAACATAAGCACATTTTCATGGTTTCAGAGAGGACTGGAAATTATATAGAGCCATCTGACAACCTAATTGTTCTCTTATAAATTGCCAGGTTAGGATTTACTTTACATTTCTCATAAGTATCCCTTCAAAGAGCAGGATAGATTTCTTGGCAAGACTCTAGCAGCTTCATCATTGGAGATCTCTTAGAACTTGCTAGACAAACATCTATTTCAAGCATCGTAAAACAAATTAATCCTACTTTTGGACAGAGTGATGAATTAGATAGCCCCTAGCACCACTCTCTGTCCCATGATTAGATCATGTTTCCTGAAAAAGAGCATATAATATGATTTCTGGTTCTGAATCAGACTGTAGATTGACCCTGTTGACCAGACGGTCACTTCTCAGCAGAATTGCAGGGTGTGTGGAAAAAAAAAAAAGAAAGCGTGGATTTAATGGTGGATGTTGAATAAAACCTTATGGAAAATGTGATGGAGAGTGTAAGACATTCTATCATCTGAGATTCCAAGAAGTAACTCTTTAGCTCAGCATGCAGCCTGAGATAGCTCACAGAGATTAAAAAATAGTGAAATAACAAATTTTAGCTGCTCTTTTGGGCTGGGATGAAAGAAATTTGAAGTGTGCAGAAACATAATTTTTGCCATTCTTGTCAGTAGTTTGAAGAGCAAAAAAGACACATGGTATTTACCACAGTGCTAAGGTCTCAGAAATGAAAAATAACAATTATCAGAAAAGATCTGGAAAATGTGTTAGAACATTTGTTTTTCACCCATTCCCTGTCAGCATGTGAACACTGAGAATTCTGTAACAGTTTAGAAGTCCAAAATCCTTTAAATGCAGTAGAAATTACTGTCTGTGCTATAACAGCATCTGGAGACTCTAAAAGAGTTTTAGCCTTTTGTGGGTAAATACACACCCGGAATGCTCCGAAGCTATGCATTTCCCACAGAGTTCAAATCCCTATCACAAAAGATAGGAATGACATTCCTAGTTTGTGTGGGGTGTGGTGGTGGTTTTTTTTGTTGTTGTTGTTGGTTTTTTTTTATTTTGTGTGTGTGTGGTTTTTTTTTGTTTGTTTGTTTGATTTTGTTGTTGCTTGTTTTGATTTTAAAATTGTGGAAAAAATGCAGAGAAAGAGTATATACATTGCTTGAAAATCACCCAGGAAACCTATGGTACATGTCAGAACTGAGTCCATCACTGCCAAATGTGGTTCTATAAGCATGTAATGATTTTAGTTTTAAGCAGACAGTAATTCTACAGTCAAATCTACAAGTTGCAAGAGGTCACTTGAAGGGATCCAATGGCTGGCCCACGACCTCTGCTGATAAACCATTTAGGAACCACAAGGAGAGGCTGTACATATATTTGTTTGCATGGCCTGTTGTATGCATCTGAAATGCAGGTACTGCTTATGCAATGTGTGCCTATTTAGTGCATGTGTCAGAAGAGTATCAGCAATGTAGTTTGTCCATGAGGAAAACCTGAGTAACTGAAGTAGAAGGCTACTAGAGAGAGAAAAAACACTTCTCGTGATGCCTTAGTAGATATAGAGGGGAGATGTCCGTATCAAATGTCTTGAGTACAATCTCTAGACACTTCAGAATATTGAAGGAACTGCATTCCCTGCTTGAGAGGTTTGTTGGATGAAAATAGAAATCTGCTACTGCCTTTTAGAAGGTAATTATTGAAGTGAAAAGCTTCATCAGATTAAACTGTGAGCGCTTGGTCATTCCATGTGAATCCATAATTTGTTGTTCTACAAGGTCATAGATCACCATGACATCAACAGGTCCCAGAAGACTTAGCTTGGTTGACAAAACTGGGAACAGTATTAAGTGACCAAAATAAAAGAAAGACCACATGGAGAACAGGGGAAAGAAACAAAACCTGAGGTGTTTCCTGTAGTCACACAATGTATAACAAATACTGCATGTAGTCAAACCAAAATAACCTGTTTGGTGAAGACAGGAAGAGAGCCATATGAAGCAGCTGGAATAGGAAAAAGATGGAGTTTAAGTTAAATAAATAGAAATTAAACATTTTTTGCCTCCATTCAGTGTTAGAAATATCAAAACACAAAATCCACAATATACGCTAAGTTTGTGGATGAAAAAAAAGAAATTAAAAAAAAAAAATCTTTCATCTGGTGGAGCTTTCAGCTCTGTTGAAGGCATATCTCCTTAAATTGTAATAGAAATGTTTTACTATCCATTGTCTAACATGTAAAATATTTTATTTGCAAATAAATGAGATAAACTCCAAATAGGAATGTTTCAAGATGGTTTCTTTTTAAGAAATTTGGCTGATCATTACTTTATTATTCTGCCACTGATTTATTAGAAATTGTCCTCAGTTCTTTAGCATTATTTATCTAAGGAAATTAACACAAAGAATATAATTTTTAGAAATCTTTGCCTGAAGGGAAGAAGTTGCTGGAATTGATTGAAATTATAGAAGAGAGATTATTTGCTATAATACTTAGCAGTTTTTATTTATACTAATGCATTATAGCACTTCCATAGGCAGGTTAGCTTCATCTCTGGCAAGCTATATTTGAGTTTGTTCTACAGGCCGTGCTCCTGAGAGTTGCCAGGCACAGATAGCTGTGGAAACCAAAGTTATGTATTTGTTCACTGTTCAAGGATAGGGTTCCTGAAGCAGACCTGACCTGGACGGAAGCATGGGTCTATTTATATCTTTATGCCTGCTGGGTTCCCAGTTGAGCATTCCTGCCTTGCTGCCAATCCATGGGTTACATTTTCCAGCCAGTCTCTTCTGTGACTGAGACCTTCCCTACTGCCCTGTCAGTTACGGTGGGAATCAAATTGCGCAAACATGGCAGAAAGATGGAGTGCAGTAGAAAGGAAGGTGGAAACATTGGCTGTGGAAGGGACACCATCTGTCCAGCTGGAGGAACTCAGGTTTAGCTGGAGGAGCTCTGGGGTTTTTTTGGCTGGTTGATGTGAAGGACAAGATTTGTGAAGAACAATAAAACTCAATTTTATGGTTAGAGCACAGTGCCTTCACTCTTCTTGGCCAGTGGGAAGACAATCCCCTGAGTGAGCCTACCCGCAACTCTTCACTAAGCAGAGGTATCCCCATCCACTACTGCTTGCCACCAAAGGCTTCTTTTGGATAAAATCTACACTGGTGTTTAACCAAGGTAAACAGAAAGGAGACTCGGAAGTCCTACTCACTGTTGTATCTGAGCAGAAAACCTGAACCAACAGCCAAACACATAAAAGGAAAAAAAAAGGTAATATTATTGCACATTGGAATATTTTTCAGCTACTGTTACCTATGCTGAAGGTTAAGGAGAGGGAATGTGACAGAATAGAAGCAAAACCCCTGTAATTTAGCAATTAGAGTCCTTAGCCTGTAGGCACCCATCTCCTGAAAGAAGACGGAAGCAGGGGGTTTGGTACCTCACCTTCATGTGTAGTGTGTGCAGCAGGTTGTAAGCCTTGGCATGAAAACTTTCCTTGCACCTGAGGGAAACCTTGGGCTACGCAGCAGAGAAGCACCAAGCTGGCGAAAATGAGAAGTCGCTGGTTCCCACACAGGACAGAGAAGCGAGGAGTGTTCTGTATCTTTGATGCCCAGGGCCTGTAACCTTCTCTGAGAGAAAGCTGAGGCTTGTCTTCCAGAGGAGGGAGTGCGGTCTGCTCTGAGCAGGGAAGCTGCTTTGCTGTGCAGTAACTGTGTGCAATTATGTAAGTAACAAATATCTGAGAGGGACAGAAAAAGAAAAGGAAGAAAGAAAGTAGAGAAGTGAGTAGGCTTGCCAGCTGAGCAGAGGGCACTGGCCATGCCAGCACATCCTCTCAGGGTAGCTGGGACATCTGAGGAGGAGAAAGCATTTCTCTGTCCTGTTTCCATGTCCTAACTGCGTCAAACAGTGGAGGGAGCATGAGATTGCATGCTTGGGTTTTCTGACTCTGTCCCAAGGGGCTAAAAGTTGGGTTCTCATCCACAACCAAAGGCAAGAAAATTTCTTAAAATGAAACTTTCATTTAAAAGTTTGACTTTCAGGACACTCTCTGAGGAATGAGAAATTTTTATTGCATCTTCTTTGATTCAGAATCATATTTCCCATCTCAAAGGTAAGTTTCCTGAACACTGAGGTGATAATGGGAAGAGACATCTTTCACATCCTCAGCTGAAACATACAGGTGAGTGAAAATGAATCAAAGCTTACTGGGGGGAAAAATAGAGACAAAGAGGGTCAGGTAGAGCATGATTTGATCACCCAGGTTCAGGGTCCTTAGTTTACAAAGGAGATGTCCTGGGCTACAATATTCTGTGTCAAAGAACAATTTCCGTGTTTTATACTAAAGAAAAACTGTCCCAGCAACAGAGACACCAAAACTCTAGGTTTTTTCATCGTAAGCTGCTGTCTTAACATTGGACTAGAACATTTCTTTGTCCTATTGTCTTCTTTTGATTCAGCAATCCTCTTTGTAGAGTGACACAACTTGGATGGAGAGAAAGGAGAGAGAGAAGATGGAGAGAAGGGTCAGAGTCAAAGATTATAATTTTCCCTTTGCACCAGTCTGTGCTCCCACCGTTGAGACATTATTCTCAGATCCAGCTTGCCTGAATCTGAAGATTGAATTGAACTACAGGTTGATCTGCCTGGGTGAAAACCTCCTGGATTTAGGCTATTAAAAAAAAGGGGGACATTTGTTCTCCTGCATCTTGTGCAAGAAAGAGTAGTTCTCACTGTTTCTTGGAAGGGAATTGTTTCCTGTTAGATTGTTTTAGGAACACTCCAGCTGATTCTCCCAGAAGAGACCTCAGGTTAAATAGTGTCTATTAAGTGGAGGAAGAATGCTAAGCAGAGGAAGGCCCAGTTTCTGAATCTAAACAGGGCTTAGGCATGAGTGGCAGAGACCTGGCCTAAAACCTGGTGGTAGTTTAGTCCCATAAAAATTTTATTCTCTTCCCCTTTCACTTCTCAAAATAGAGTATACCCAGTACCATATTTTAACTTCTTAAACATTTCCAAATGCAGAGATTCTTTGCTCTGTTTTCATGTTCAGATACCTTCTGTTGAACTTTTGGGCTCATTTCCACCTCTAGTTTGTTCTTGATTATTTGTCCCTAGCATACAGCTGAGACTCAGTTTCCTGACTGCCTGCTCAGAAGGAAGGTGAGCCTTTGACTTTGGCTGCCCTTAACCTCACCCTGGCCTGATTTTTCCCAAAAGGCCCAGGGTTAGGCCATATGTAACTAGGGATTGTTGGGATTGCAATTGTGGGTGCAAGTGCCTAAATCCTTCTCAAAACCCCTACTCAGCACCGTAAGGTTGGAATCAATAAACCAAAGCCAGGAGGTTCTGAGACTGATATGAAAAGTTTGAGGTAAAGAGTTAAAATAAGTGCCTATTGGTAGTTCATTTTCATAGTGGGGTAGGAATTCATTCATGCTGGAAGCCTTTGTACTGGAATGTATGAAGTCTTTAATTAAAGTTGATTAAAATGGTAATTTTGAGCTCTGATAGTTTAGAATAACATTTTTTTTCTCTCCTCACTCCACATCTGAAAAACCTTTAAACTACTTCAGTGAACTGCAACCTAAGTAATCCTGCTCCTATTTTTAGGGACATAAGCCCTGGCTTCAGCAGGGCCATGGCAGTTAGAATAAGAAGATTTTCCAAGTGCGGAGGATTAGCCTTTGCAGCAGTTGTATGACAAAGCAATATAGTTGCCAGTGATAACAAGGAGGAGGAAAGAATTTATCATTCATTACATATTCATATTTGCCTCTTTTTAACACAGCAACCTGCGAAAATGTATCCAAAATGATACTGTGTTTTTTGTTTGTTTTGTTTTTGTTTGTTTGTTTTTTAATTACTCAGAGCTTTCAGTTCCACAAATGTCTCACCTCACTGCAGAGCAGAATAGATGAGTACTGGATGCCAGCTCTGTCCTGGAATTGAGAACACTAAGCATCACAGTTTGGGTCCTGTCTAATCCTCTGGTGTGGAGTTAACCTGCTGAGACCTAAAAGCTCCTCTCTTCCTGGTACTGATCTTTGTAATCATGAGGAAAGCAGCTAATTAAGTACACAGATGAAGGGACATTTTATTATTCAGCTCTTAAATATCTATACTAGCTTTGCTCTTCCTGTAAAATCCATGCTCCATCCGAGCAAGCGAACTAATGCCCTGAAATTTTACGACATCGATCCTGCACTGGTGAACCTGCAAGATTACAAAGGAGATAAATTACTGAAACAGCAAACCATCAGAGGACAGTGCAGAAAGCTAAGAGGTAAACGTGTCATTAAAGCAAAAAACCCCAACCCGTAAAGCCCCCTCCAACAAAACACCCAAAATTCAAAGCTTTGTTATAGTCCAGATGGTGAAACACACGGGGTGCCAGAACTAGCATGGATAACACAAGGTCAGAAACGTGCAGCTCTGTATTTTCACTGATTCGGGATAAATCTCCCCTTTTAGTTGCAGAAATTTTCAATGTAAAAAGATGACAACAGAGATATTTTGGTTACTGTCATTTACCATCTGGTCCTGCTTACATTGTCTTGAAGTTCACGCTCTGTAGATTTTTCAGAGATCTCCTTTATTGACACAAACATTCACAAACAGACCACTTCAGACTCATGTATAAGTGTTTACAGCTCCTAGGGGACGCATCTCTCTTCCTCTTTATGCCACCTTATGGCATGAAGAAGCCATCAATTCCTCAGAGAACACCCCATTGCCCACATACTGCAAGCTGCTGGAATGATTTTGTGCCTTTTGCCCTTCTTGTGGTGCCTTAGGTCTCCTCACAGGAAGCTGTTGAGCTCAGTGGGATAATAGGAGAGTCTTAAACCCCTGAAGGCTTTTTTAAATTACTGTAATTGCTAGTGGGCAGGTGGAACAGCCAATCAGAAATTTCCGTAAAGGAAGTCCCAGACATCCTTCCTTTTCCACACCAGTGCTAGCTGCAGGATGGTATGAAAGCACAGCAGAAAGACAGTGTTCCAGATGCTATGTTTATTTCTATGAAGATTCTCATGCATTTTTCTGGACAAAAAGATACTTTATGTTTTCAACCAAATAAGAACAGTAAACACAGGTGAAACTTTCTTAGTGAGTTTAACTGAGGGACTTAGTATGAGCAATTTTGATTTTTAATCTATTTCACTGGGTCTGGACATTAGCAAAGTTTTCATCCTCTGATACAGACCCGTGGTCAAAGTTACAAAGGCATCTTTGGTGCTGATAGGTGTACCTAGTGGGATCTGCAATGCACCTAGATGTTGCAGACACCAAATTTTAATTGCTTTGGCAGAATCCTAAAAGTGACATAAACATTAGATGACAAAAATATCTAAAAATCAGTTGTGATATCTCCTAAGCTTCATGTGTCAGACCTATCATTCCCATAAAAGAGTCTTAAATTTTGATGGAGGAATCTGAGGTTTCTACAGACTTCATGGGAGACTCCAGCCCTTCTCTTTGCTTTGCAGCACAAAACTTGTCAATGCCTAGAGTTAACTCATCAGAGGTTTAGGAGAAATGTCTGAATACTGATCATTGTTGTGATTTAGGCCTCAGATTCAGGCTTTCAGGATGTTTTGATCAGTTATGAAACTACAGATGGATTTTTTTTTTTGGTTAGGGTTTTTGTAGTTTTTTGGTTTTTCCCCACCCTGAAATTAGAGAAATCTTTGGCTTCAGCTTCCTTCTCCATAGACATCACCTTGAGCATCAGTCTGCATGGTGCTCAGGCAAGACCAGAGTTTGAGCTACAGTGAAACTCAGCCAGCTGGTATGAATAAATACCAGATAAATAAAAACCAGAGAGGAGGGTATAAGAAAATGGGTTTGGGTGCTAAAAATAAGGTGTACAACTTGAAAAGTAGCTATCTGGTCCCAGCTCTTGCTGTGAAAACTTCTTTAGAGTTTTTAGCCCATTGGCTAATGAGAGGGTGAGAAATTGAGGATTACTGCCATGGATTATCAAAAAACATTACCCCTAATACTCCTTGCTGGATATTCTTTTCTCTTAATAATGTCACTCAAGTTTGATGCAATGCAGTGCAGGAAAGGCAGCATGTCCCCAGCTGACCATCCTATCAGGCTCATGCCAGTCTCCTGGATATGTGGGTTGGGCTTCCCTCAAGTTAGAGTCAGCAGTATTTAAGGCAATGTTTCCTAACTGTTCTGCCACAGAAAACATCTACTTCTGCTGCCTCGACGGTAAAGAAAGGGTTCCTTGCATTACTTTGGAAGTGCAGTGAATACCTCTGCTGGAGTAGGGTCTTCAGCAGGTGTGGAGGCTGTGCTGGGCACCAGTGTACATACAATGGGCATATGCTGAAGACACAGGAGCCTAGAAGGACTCCTAATTAGGAGGCATCTAATGAAGTTTATGTGCCTTGAAGTTTAAGTGACAGAAGGAGGGGGCAGGATGCTGCCTTCTAGTTTGATTCGAAGTTTGAGTTCCTAGAGAGGCACTTATCCGATTGTTTGAAGCCTTGCAAGTTTGACTTTGGAGTTCTTCTGCCCTCTGAACCCTAAATAAAGAAATAAAAGCTTTTTCTTTACTACTGCCTCTACTAACAGCACTCTGGATGGTTCAGTTTGTCCTCCATGGAGCCTCAAGCCTTCACCTATGTTGTGGCAGTCTGGTCTGACACGTTTGTAAACTTAAACATCAGCATGACACTGCAGCAGAAGACTGGTGATTTAGGTGCAAAATAAAATTAAGATAAAAATAGTGCACGGAAATTTCACATAATGTCAGAGACCCTGTTCTGGCATAATTCCATGCCCTCCAGAATATCCTTCCATTAAACCGATTGCAAAGCTTATATGCACTAGAAATTGAAAGGCAATGTGAGTTTATCACTTAATCTTCAATATTAGTTTGTCCTTTTTTTATTACATGGGACACTTTAGTTGGGTCTCTTCAGAGATGTTATAATTTCTTTCTTTGCTTTCCATTTCAGAGTTGTCAGTGGAACAAGTATTTGTCATAGATCATTTTGACCTGAGGTCTCCTCATCAACAATGAGGACCACACTCTGAAATATGTTCAGCTTTCTTTTGAATCTGTCATGAATTTGCTAATCTTCAGCTCACCCTCTATGCCACTCGGATAAATTATAAGCCTAGAGATTCTGCAAATGCTGAGCAGCATCTCTCTTTTTTTTTTTATTACTTTTTCCTTGCAGCAGAGATTTGTTTCATGCACAATCATTTTAACTTGTTTATCAGGATATGTGTTAGGCATTTTGAATAAGAGCAACACTGAACTGAACTTTCACCCAAACAGGAACTAAAGTAATCTTGATGTTAAGAAAACAGTCTTCAGAAATACTAAATCTCTGTTTTGCAGAGATGTGGCAATTTCACAAGAAAACGAGATATTTACGAAATCATTTATATGACACGCTTGGCTGACCTTTGGATTAGAATAAGCTTTTATTTTTTTCAAATTTCCTCATCGCTGATTATATTGGTTCTGGCTTTTAATGTGCATAACAATAAATTACTGTAAATCTGGTTCATTGGGGTTTTCCCACTATGGTTTATTATATTGCTACCTCTTAGCTAGATCCTGTTCTAGTGAGGTGAATCCCATGGGAGCTGCACTTAGATCAAGCTATGCATACATAATATGCAGCTGACATTTTATATGAAGTGCTAATGGAAGTGGCTGATTTTGCTTCTAGTGAAGTTGGTAAATGCAGAATAAATCCTGAAATGAGTGTATACACATGAGCATTATTTGTTGTACACACATAGTTTTACCTGGCAGATGTGCTAGGGACAGGCAACACTGCTAAGAGCTATGAATATTAAGACAGCACAAATTTTAGCAAGACTAGCAGTCCCTGAACCATAAGAAGTAATGGTTGCAGCTTCTCAGACTACTTATGCTGGGATAAAACGGGAGTGCTATGGTCAATACTATATATGTTTGCTCCTAATGATATCTTCCTATCGGACAATACAATTTTAATGAAATCAAAAGTGCTTAGGTGAATTTGCTGATTTCACTGAAGCTTCAGAAAAACAATTTCACACCTTAAAAATATTCTCTTTCCAGGTCTTTAATATTTTGTTTTTCCATTATTAAATAGCTCTTGAATTTTGAAAATGCATAAAATGAAAGAATCACAGAAAAATTCATGTTGAAAGGAACTTAATCCAGTCTCCTCGTCACAATGGGCTCAATGTTATACTCAAACCAGATTATAGAGTGAAAAACGGTAGAAAAAAAATCGAATGTGAGACAAAATATTGTGATTAATCATAAACCAAGGAAAAAGGATAAATGATGCTTTCAAGACAATTTGAAATTGTCTGCTTTCTTTCTGGTAAGTTATGATCCAATATTGAAAAGATGAGTTTCCCAGGAAGCAGAAGCTCTTTTATAACTCTCTTATAACTTCAAGTGACAGCATCACAATGTACCAAAGACAACACAATAATATAACAACCAGATTCAGTAACTGAAAACCTCATGTGTGAAAATTAGAGCTGGTCAAAGGGCTACACTGTTGTAAATACTGCGGTTGATTTACCCAGAGTGAATATTGACTTTCCTTGTACACCAGAATAAGTTTCTATCCTAGAAGAATAGCAATCCAACTTGCATACTGAGCTCAAGCACAGATTATATGTCATTTCAGCATGAAATGGAAAAGTTTATTCCAAACAGTGAGGTTACCTGACCTCTTCTCTTTGCATTCCTCTGCAACTCTGTAGCAGTATTTTAAAACAGAACTGAAATTCCAGAATCAGTGCTCCTGGTTCCCCAAACATGCTAAACCCTCTCCATTCTTCTGGTTCTCACAGTCCTGGAAAACTCCATCTCTCTCCTGTATCAGCTTCTTGCAACAAGTAAAAGTGAACCAAAGATTAACCACTGTCCTGAAACATATAAAATGAAATTAAGCAAGTCTTTCCACGTCCCTCTTTCCCACACAGTGGATACCATAATTTGGGAAAGGAACATTGGCTTTAAAAAATCAACCTCCATGTATAAAAGCTGTGGGTCTTAGTTAAGCGCCTAATACAGCCCAGCTTCTTTTTAGTTTTTTGACACTTTGATGTGACAAAATGATGCAGGCAACTTTGTACAATATTTCAATAGAAGTATGCTATGAACAAACAATTCCTGTTGCAAGCATGACAAGAAGAGACAGTAAAGGCTTTGTAAAAACAAAAGCAGAAAACAAACACATGCCTAAAGAGTCAGAATAAAGAGGAATAAAAATTTTAAAAGTAATAATAATGAAGAGAAATAATACAACCAAAAATAAATGGCAATGGAAGGAAATTAGAAGAGTCAAAGATGAAAAATGCAGTGAAGCAGCAAAATGGGGAATCCAAAAAATAGAAGAGAAAAGGAAAGCAAATAAAAATGAATTATATAAATCTATGTGCAATCACACTGCACAGAAATAAGGGAAGTAGAATAACTAGGGAGATAAGGAATAACCCAATAATAAAATTATGGATGTAAATTGAATATGTGCTTTTGGAAGATGGGAACAGCAAACAAATTCTGTAATGTAAAGTAATAAAGAAAAGCAAGAGGCAGGCTAAGAATTTTGAAGGAAATTTCTTGTTGACGTGTTTAAAAAAGTTTCAGGTTCACTGATTTTAGGATTTGGATTACAGCTGACAAATCTTTCTATGGTCATAAAAGACCATAACTTTCTCAGTTGCTCTCCCTGATTTTTTTACTCTAGTGCTAGAGAGACTTGTTGGAAAGTGTCTTCTGCCTGTCCTTCAGCTGCAGCAATGTACAGCCTGCAGTGCTGGCTCTGAAGTGCCTGGGCTGAGGTCAAGACACAGCTTCCAATGACTCTTTAAAGGTTTGAGTTAGTTCATCCACCAAAAGCTTTGCAGAAGAACCAATGCTAAGAAGACAATGTTTCATGGATAACAACGAAAAGGGTGTTTTCAAATGCACAAGCAGATACAGGACAGAGAGAAGGAAATCAGACCTGGGGGTGTTTCTGTTAGATGATCATCCTTCTTAAATACTCACAGTAATGTCCTAGTTGGGTTCTACCACTGTACTATTTGTTTGAACATCTGGAAACTCTTGTAACATAGTGAATGATTATGATGCCCCAAGAGGCTGAAAAATTTCAGTATCACTCAGAAACTCTGTAGCCGAGCAAGAAGATAACACAGTCATGTCCTCATCCTGCATCACAGACCACTGTTTTTTTCTTATGGTTCCCCAGCCTTGCTCCTCTAAATTCTTTCACTGTCAATAAAGATTTCCACTTACTTCAGCTAATTGCTGTTTTGGTCTTCCTTCCTCTCCCCCTCCTCTTTCTGTTGTAGGTGCCACATTGGTGCCTATTCATTCGCAAAGGGGACGGCTAGGGAAAGGAGCTTAGGAAAAACAACCGGGAGCTGCACATAGCTGGTCAGTGAGGAAAACTGACAGAGCCAGAGAACTGAATGGCTGGTGGACACAAGTCAGGAACCAAAAGGAGTCAATGTGGATAACAGGTATGGTTCAAAAATGCTGTGTTGGTAAATAAGAGGAAATTAAGTGCCCCAAGGCTGAATCGGCACTGACTTGCTGTTCCAGAGGGGTTGTTTATATTCTTTCAGAAAGTACACATTGAAGCCTTGCCGTGCTTAGGAATGTCTTGTCCCTGCACTAGGATCACTCAAAGGTACGGTCTGGGTCTCCTTGACTCCAGCAGCTGCAGCAGCAACCATGGACGTGTGACTTTTGGAAAACAGCTGGTCCCCAGTCAGCCGGCATGAGTGTGGGAAGATTCAGCCTGCAAAAGCCCTATAGCTATATCCCCACTCCTTCTGTAACAGTCCTGCACAATTTCTTCCTGAATCCTTCTATCATACAGCTACCTTAAACTAAACGTGTGCACCTCAAAATGCAGTTTTCAGCTGGGTTCCACAGACCCAAATAATGCTGAGAGGTAACAGATGGAGGTAGCCTGAACCAGCTCCCCAAGGAAGGGTCTGCCACTCCAGCAGAGCACTGTTAGAGCCTTTATAACTGCCAGACTACAGATCTAGGTGACAATTTCCATCTTCAGGGAGGCATTAGTGTATGTAGATTTCAAAATGTAAGTTAACACTAGTTTCGCTTTTTATTGCATGGTTTATGGAGGTTTAATCATATTCACACACCATATTTTGTGAGACTCCAATTCTGTGTGAATAGCATTTTTGGTCAAAAACCAGCAGGGTTTATCGAGTGAATATACACATACGTGTATGGACATATTTTTTTAATCTTACGTTGACAATTATTGAAAGACTGTCTCTAAAGAAATAATAACATGCTGACACCTCCTTTTCTTATTCTGACCCAAGAAAAAATTGAATAAAATAGTCTATCAATTTCACAGCAGTGAAAGAGTTTTCTTTTTCTCAATGACAATTTTGTCCACTTGGTTAATAGGACAGGAAATTTAAGTACAACATATATTACTTTGTTCTTTAGGTACAAATATTAAAAGGTAAAAATATTAGCTTGTGGGGTTTTGTGACATCCTGGAGCAAAAGAAAAGGAGGAATATAATTATCTTTAACCATATTAAAGGCTAAGGAAAGGAGTGTGAATTTGTTTGAGTTAAACTAAATCACTCTACCAGCTTTTGCCCTAAACAAAGCCATTTCAGCAAATTCTGTCAAATGAAACCCAAGTGGGATAAAGTGCCGAGTATTTTGCTGCCAATTCTGCAAATGCTGGTGACATTATCCTCTTATTTTGCCAGTGTAATAGAGAATCAATTGTAAGATGCTACAGAAGCTCAGCTCCATAATCATTAATTATGGTTTCTGTATTAACTACAAAGAAAAAAAAAATTGGTAAAACCTTTCCTAGTTTCAAATGTCAAGTTAAGCCTGTACAAGGCCGATAAATATACTGAAGATTCATTGCTGTTGGCATCATTGTTGGTTACAAAAAGTACAGTGTTGTTGCATCTGGGGAAAAGTGAGGCAAAAGACTGTGGAACATAGTAGCACGAAATGCTGTATTAAAATTTACAGCACTGTTCAAAGACACGGTTGTTCAGGAAAGTGGAACTTTACGCTGTGCAGTTAACATGTAAACATTGTGGCTATAAAAAATTTCTAAAAATTTCCAAACTCGGAGTAATGCTCTTAACCTAGCTTTGATTATTAAACAAAACGGTCCACGCTATGTGAGATAAGGAGATGTGAACCTATTGCAACCTATCTGCCAGCAACTGCAGCAGGCTGTACTTTATCTGTTGAACAAATATGTTAGTCCTTTTTGCCATGTAAAACATCCTTTTTGTTAAGCTGGAGGAAGAAACTCGTAAAGAAGAATCCTCAGATTTGGACTCTAAAGTCAGGGTAGCACAACAGTGGGGAACTGATGTTATTCAGCAAGGTTGTCCTTAGCCCTTTTTGCTAAGATAAAGCTTGCTTTTGGGCAGAAAGGGAGGCTCAGACAAAGTGTTTATGGCTTCATGGTTTTTATTACTATGCTTGGGATGAAAAGACATTTGTGGTCTAGCCTCTGGGGGATATACCAAGTTCCTTGTAAATATTAGGTCACCCGCTGATTTATAGCTTTACTTCTGAAGTTTTCTGGACAAAGAAAAGTAAACCCAGTAACCCTTCTTTTGAAAATGTACTTCGCATGTACCTTTCATTACGCAGCATTTCAATAAAAGAAATAGAGCTCGATGACTCGAGGCAATATTCTATTTACAGATAGTTTATTTTTAATTATCTTCTGCCTGTAATGCTTACTGTCAGACTATATCTTCTATACACTTACACAGATTGGTACTGGCTGAAACAGAAATAAAATGGTTTGATTTTTTTCCTTAAACCCTTGGCTTTTTTAAGGCTTCACACTGCAAATGGAGAATATGGCATTACAACTAAAATGTTTTGCTATGGAAGGCTGTCATGGAATCACAACAAGTTTATTGGTGTTTGGAAACTCCTGTTTTCCAGTTATGGTAATGGCTGCTTGTCTAGAGCAGTCACTGTGGTTATTTTTCCACCATAGCTAGTAGAGGATGATAGCACTGTCAAAGCTACATGTCTCAGGGAAGACTGATGGCCTTTTCAGGGCTGTCTAGTTTTGCTTTCTTAGCATCTGGAGGTAGTGTTATATGATTCGGACTTCAACACAAATCAGAATCATTGCAATGTGCAAGTAGTAATTTGTATTTATGTACCAAAATTTATATTTTAGGATATTGCATAAAATCCCTGACTGCGTCATTAAATGGTTCCACTCTAGTATTTATTAACCAGTTTTCTACTGGCAGCAATTTTATCATACATTCATAAGGAGGAGTTGTTCTTCTGGCGTATATATGCATTTGTTATAATAATCACGAGACATCCCAGAAGGACTATTAAATGTGCCTGTTTCTACAATCTGTTTATGCAATGCTTATTATATGCACAGCATATATCTGCTTTTCAAGGAAATTGCAATAAAATGTGCAAACAGTAATCTTTTTAAGGCAAAGACTTTTTATTCCAAGTGCATTGCCAGCAGCCAGCAAGGAAAAACAGAGTAAGATACATATAGTGTGTTGTCACAAGACACATCAGATGTGATCACTGTTACAAGTCTACTTTCCCTAAAGGTATTTTTTCTTAGGCTGTCCTGAAGAAAGCAAGCCTTTTGAATAGGCTTGGTAATTTTCTCTGCAGGGTCAAGAGATGTGCAAATTAGAAGTTGCCAAAAATATTTCACAGGCACATACAGACTAAGACCTTGTACTTGTCTTTAAACAGCCAAAGAATCTCAAGTCTAGCAAGTAGACTAGAGACATGTCAAGTGATGAAATTGAATGTGAATGTAAAAGCTTTTCTCTGCTAAAAAAGAACACAGCCTTTAGATTAATATTAGCAAACCCTACTATGTCACATTGCTACAATCAGCATCTCTCTGGGAAATAAGAATACATTAGTTCAGGTCAATATCTGCACTCCCATCAGACAAAATTACCTAACTGTCTTTGTCTGGTAATGATAATGACATTGTTAGCCTCCAGGGAGTTGACGTCACACAACTAAGCAACTCAGGAAGAGCACAGTGTACAAGTGTGTAAGTGAACCGGCAAAGACCTCCGCGGGTACGGGCTGATTCAGCTGACGGATGCTGTTCCAATGCTGCCGTACAAAAATCCCAATATGCCCCAAGCTGCACTTACAAGGAAACAAGCAACTTGCAAAAGAGCGTTTTAGGCATATAAACAGTTGTAAGTGACCCATCAGGAAGGAAGCTATTTCAAGAACAGGAGGCGTGACTGAATCAAATCTATGATGCACAAATCACACTCAGACATATACGTGTGTATTTGCATTTGTGATGGCTAACATTCCTTTCCACTCTAAAAAATTCAAATCATTTGCCTAATCTCTTTTGCTGTTTGTATATATCTACTTACCAATATGTACCTGCCTACCTCCTGTAAGTACAGTCAGGTCTTCCAAAGACAGCCAGGAGAAAGTAGCTAAAATCAAAGCCTGTGAATAAGGCTAACTGTACTGTATTATCATCATTGAAGTAACGGTGGCACATGAAATCTTTTGCCACTAAATAAAGAATGACTGTGAACTGTTTGAACACTTTGTCTATTTAATAAGAAAGGAACAGCCAGTTTATCAGGATGATTGCGGGGGCTAAGGTAGGAGGGTTTTTGGTGTTTGTTCAAGGCTTTACATGAAGCTAATTCTCTCTGTATATTGCATTTATTTGATTAAAAGAGAAGTTCAGTCAATACTGCTGTAGAAAAGCCAAGGCATGTCTGAACTCATTAAAGTAGGGTTTGTACGCTGACACTGATGAAAGACCTGCTGCCGGTGCTGCTGCAAGTCCATTTAGTTTTTGTTTGACATCAAGTTGCTTTGCCTGTACTGTCAGAGCTTGTATATGAAGCTGCACTACCATAAAAAAAAGAGCACATCTGACAAGGAGCCAGGGATTTCTCAAATGATACCTGGACACTGCCTCATTTTCCTGGTGTGTGATATAACAGGTCTGGGCAATCTGCTTTTCATTCGCTTTCTTCCCCATCTCAAAATGGTGCCTATGCTCCCTCCACGGGCTCCCCCAAATAGCTGCATGTGGGAGGAGATACCTGCAACACAGCTTCTCCTACCAGCAATCCGCTTCACATATGTCTGAGACAGGGAAAAGAAATGGGGCAGTCACAGGCATCCGAACTCAGCACTTGTGAAAGGAAGTCGCTTTGCTAAAGCGAAATCTGCTGCTGCCAATGGTTTTCAGCCCACTGGGCTGCCAGGAAAATCTGCTGTCAGTGGATGCAGCTTACCTAACATCATAACTGTGCAGACAGACTTTTTGTAGGGCATTCATGAAGGCTGACTTAGCCTGCTCAGGTTTATGTCACCAGACTGCCTCTATAGCCTGGGCAGGAGCAGTGAAGCATGCAGGACCATTATGGGATCCCGTTTCTCCCTGGTGACTGAAGAGGTGATTATCCTCACTACGCTAAAGTTAGCTCCCATGAAAACATTTTTAGTTGGGCTTTTATCGAAATGACTGCTTCAGGGTCGAGCAGATTATATTCCCATAGCTCTGTTTTGACATGCTGTTTTGCTTTATTTCTCTCTTCATGATGCCTCTTAAGCACTGCCCAGAATTTTTAGAAGCTTCAGATCTGATCTGATTCATCTCTTTTGAATAGCTTTGCAATGTTAGCCAGAGAAGATCCTTTTTATTCCCTCTTTTTATCTGCAAGCTAGATTTCTAAAAGGATTTGTCCCACTCTGCTCATCTGAAGTTTTCTTCACTGGTTACCTTTAATGATTTCTGAGCACACCGGCCAATTCTGACCCTGTTTATTAGGGCACAGAAGTCTCAGAAATACTTGCTTACTGGAAAAAAATACAGAGAGGAGGCTGAAGGATTTGGGCTTGATTAACCTAGGGAAGAGTGTATCCCCTGTCTATCTATAAGCAGGTCATAAAGAAGGTGGAGCTGGGCCCTTCACAGGCCTGCAATGCAGGAGAAGTGGCATAGATTGAAACAGAAGGATTTCAGACTGGATGCAAGGAGAAGCTGTTTCTCCAGGTAGACAGTGTCCGAGAGAGGCTCCTCACTCACGCCGAAGGTTTCAAGATCCAGCTGAATGAAGACGTGAGCAATCTGTTGTGATCTCAGAACTGACCCTGCTTTGACTAAGGTCTTGAACTAGAGCTCTCCAGTGGTCCCCTCCAGCCTTGATTATTTTGTGATTTGTTTTATCCACAGAGAATCTAAAGCACTGCTGGGCTTAGGCAGGAATCCCTAACCAAACTCAGTGGGGTTTTTTTCCATTATATTTAGGAGGAAATATTTAAAGTTTTTTCTATATTTTTAGCAAATAAACTACTTAAAACTGTCTCTCTCTCTATATATGCATTAACTTGGGAAAGCTGAGTTTTGTGCCGTATGAATCTCAGAACTACATGACAGTGATAGTTTGAAATCCATTCTTGCAACCATGTTCTGGGATGCAGGGTGCTTGCCTTCTTCAGCATTGTCTCCATATTATTACTTTCCTCTGGCTCTAGAAACAGAAGATTTATATTCCCTCATCAGGAAGCTGCTGAGCCCCACTTACTTTAATGGCAAAAATCCCTACGAGCTTCACCCCGCGTGTCCAACCTGGAAAAGCCCAAATCCTGCTGCAGGCACTAAGCCTCAGTATCATTCAAATGCCCAAACAAAATCTTTACCAAAAGAGGCAGCAGCAACATGCTTCTGCACCCAGAATCAGACCTTGCTGTGGTCTTAACTCTTTCTCTCCTCCCAGTTCTTTCAGCAGAGGGAACTTTTGGATGAGAGAGGAATCAATCATCCTGATAAAGACTTGGAAAATCTTCTCTCCCACCATCCACTCCCACAAGGCACAGTGGCATCCAAACGAGCCCGAGGTTCTCACTCTTTTGCCGTTCTATCACACCTGCTGCCATCAAAAGGAAGGTTGGCAGGTTGGCTCAGGGGCTGTTCTCTTGACGATACAGTCGAGTATAGTGCTGCTCTGATGGCTGTGCTGCACGCAGGACACGAAACCGCTCTGCCCTCTGACGCTGTTCCCATGCTTTGTGGATATGAGACCACTTGGAGTGAGAGGAGAAGAGATGTTCGCACAGAGACACTCTCTCAGCATCTAATGCAAACACCTGCTGTGGACACCCTGTCTTTTTTTTCCCCAAGCAAGCTTTTTCCTTCAACCCTCACCAGGGTCTTGATTTGTCTTGACCAGGGTTCATCCTCAGAGGCCTGTCTCCCTGTCACAAATTGCCAGAATATCCTCTTCTTGTTCCACCTGGAGAAAATTTGGCAAAGAGCTAGATTTGGCAAGCAGAAAGCAAAAGCCCAACTTTGCCCTTTTAAATGACATTTTTAACTTCTGTGGGAGAATTCCAGCCCCTACCCCAGAGTTTCTATTTACCCCATGCAAGATAATGCAAACATAGTAAGCAAATTGTGTTATTTAGCTGAAAATTGCATTTTGGGGACAAGAAAATAAAATTAGCATGTTGAAAGATTGACTCTGCAATGTTCTCTGCACGAATGAATGGCAGCTGTGCCCTGGCACAACGATCCCATAGGCACACTGCTTTGCAGGTCCTGAGCATAGAATGCCGGTTAAGGACACTAAATGTGCACACAGATTAAGAATTAATAGGGTTTATAAATATATTCTGCCAGTCAAACAATATTATCTTTAATTCAATCTGTAAAAGGTGGTTTGCATGCTACACATCTTTTTATATATGTGAGCGCTGAAGCTGTTTTAGTGGAATGGACGGGCATTCATTTCATATTTTGGTAACAAATTAAGCAATGGCTAATTTTCATTCCTCAAGTACTCATCCAAGAAGATTATTGGGAAATTTAGGTCCCAATATTACTTTCTAGCTGCATTCACATCACAAACTTATTCTTACCTGAAATCCTTGCAGTCCTTTGTGATTTTTGAGTGTTAAATATTTTTTTCCTCCATCTTAGAAACTATTGTTTTGGGTTTAAGAAAAGGGAATTTCTATGTTAAAAAATTAGTATTCTTGTGAAATAACTAGTTTTTTGTTTTTTTTTTTAAGAGATTCTGCTCGGATTTCTTTTTGCAAATACTCTTGTAAATTCACAATAAAAATACTATTCATATTTGTTTTAATGGAGCACCATTTTGGAAGGATAATTGGAATGGTTTTCCTGTGGAAGAACTACCCCAAGTAGCAAACACAGCTATGCCAAATACATTCATTACAATCCATCTTGAGAGAAATTCAGTCCCCCTCAGGCAAAAATTAAAAAAAAAAAGAATGTTTAAACAAGCAATCTGCTTGGTGTTTATCCACACATGGACACACATGCCTAATATTCCTACTGACAACCATTTATCTTTTCCTTACTGATTCTTTCTGGTGCTTCATGTTAGTTATTGGTTTTTTCATTATAGTTTTTCCAATTGTATCCCAAGCTTTTTATGTGATTTATAACCAAAACCATGATCTCTGGTCTAAATAATCTGCATGCTGAAAACAACATTAGACTAATATGCCACAGGATACTGAAACACTTCACTGATTTCTACAATAAAAGTCAAAAGGATTGATTGTGTAAGAATTCCTTCAGGTCATTAGATTGCTGTGGCAGGTGCTGCTTTATTTGCAAATTCCAACGAAAAAACTGGTTTCCAGTAATATAAGACTGTGAGGATGGGAAAATTACAATGCTTGGAATATTTCTGCAATGTATGTCAGCTTCTTCATTTCCATGGTTTGGACAAGTGAAGAACCCATAGCAGGCTGCACTGTTTTGTTTTGGGGAACAGAGAGGACAAAGTGCCTGCAAACATTTCTGAAGAGTTTGATATACGCATTCAAATCTAAATACAAGATTATCTTGATGAAGTTCTGGAAGTTGATAAGATTGTTGTTACTGAGGTTAAATTCATCTGTCTGTGTGTGTATGCATGCATGTACGATGCCCATCTATATATTCAAGTGGGCAATTCCATTTGGTTTCTATTACCTTTGGTACAAAGACATGGTGAGATAGACCTATTAATGGAAAATGCATTAGATATTTGTCAACATCGTATGCCTAAACTCAGAAGAAGTAACAGGAAAAATATCTTTTCCAAGTTGACCTCCCGTGTTCATCACAAAATCATCTCAATATGTTCATAAAAACACTGATTGCAGTGTCTGCTCTCTCTCACATGTGGTTCTTTTTTCCTCTCCTCCTTTCTATCCCCATGCGAGAGTCAGGGGATTGAACTGGGTTACTTTCTAATTGTTATTACTCCGTAATATGCAATACACTTTCCTTAATGAGATATCAAAAAAGGCACCTTTTTAATTTGAATGTAGAGTACCTTAGTTCTTGTGAGAACATGTCCTGTAGTCTTTTAGAGACATAAGAGACATGTAACTGGGAAATAAAATTTAAAGAAAAGTTTAATCATTGAAACGCTGAGAATGACTCTGATCATCATCTCTTCTCCATGTCACACATTTAAAATCCAAATGAGACTAGTATGTGTACCAAGTGGCACCGTAGATGAGGAAATTACAGTAACTTCAGGATCTGAGCATCATTGCTCAGTGCCATTAGAGTAAAGTTCATTTGGGGGAGAGATTTGGCAGCATGAGCTCTGTCATAACCATAATATCGTGGCAACATTAGAGTATGCTCAGCTCTAAAAACAAACTGGGAAGACTGGTAATGTCTCCTGAACTCAGAATTAGCCTCACAGGTCTCTCTCTGAAGTGTAGCAAGCTGAAGAGCATCTTTTTCCAATATCCCAGATGGTTCTTGTACAATCCCTATAACTTCTTTCAGTCTCCTATTCCCTTCCCGCTTTTCCTTCCAAAATGCCACTGACTATGAATAATTTAATTTGCCTGCCAGAGTTCTCCATCACTTTCTCCAGCCTTAAGAGAGTAACTTTCTAACACTGTATTTCAATGTCTTCTGGCAGAATATTTTCCATCTGCTTTTTAGATGTGTGAGTGTGGGAGGGGCAGAGGAGGCTGGGATGGCGGGGGTGGTGTCAAGGAACGACGCCAAGACATACTGCTCTCGTTGAAATGATCTACTGCTTCCTTTCTGTTTCCACAGGGCTTGGTACACTGCTCTCACTTCTCTTCAGTGTGGCTGCTGTTCTTCACTTCTCCCTGAGGTAAGGATAAGGAGGAAAGAGGAAAAGAAAGTCAACTTCTCAATGCATAACTTTCAGAGTGTGTTTAGATTGGAAAAGTCTGTGAAATAAAGCTTTTATTCCATTATCCTAGGCTTTTCATCTCAGTTAGCTTTGTAGCTTGCATGAGAAGTATTTGAAGTATGAGCACTGATCTGAATGGACAGAGGGAGCCAGGCAAGAATGTGGGCACCCACAAGGAAAGGGAGCTGAACTCCATCTCTGTCAAACATCACTCTGGGCATCGCTCTGGGAACAGGGAGAACAAGGAGATTTCTGGTTATCACAAAATGAAAATAACATAAAGCCATAGCCATTCTCCAAGATACTATTAATAAGAAAAACACAAGGTTATTTGCTATGTGGGTTTTCGGGTTTCACCTTTACAATGAAGAAATCCCAACAACGAGTAGTTTTCCTCTATTTGAGCTGCGAGGACCCGATAAATCTTAGGTCCTCCCTACCTCTAGACATGCCTTTGAAGTGGTTTTCTGTGACAATACATAAATAATGGGAAGCTGCAAGAGACATCCTGAAGCAGTCTTTAGGATTGCATTGAAGTACAGTTATATAATAATAAGAAGCAACTTGGATTAGCTCATGAAAGTCAAGAAACATGACAGCAGGCATTATGCTTAAAGTGGAACTTATTAATGATAGATTAAATAATGCAGTATCCTGTTCTCCTGAAAGACTGTTCCAGCAGTTTGATGCCTGTGGCTATGCCTGGTGTGGTGCACCCCATCACATCCAATCACAAATGCTCAGTCCAGCTGTGCAGGGACTTTATGTAAATAGAGACCTCTTGGAAATCCCACCCACCTTTGCCACAAGCCAAGGAGCTGAACTCGTTCTGTGGCGCAATATCAGATCATGGAAACAGAATGCAGAAAGCTTTGTGCAGTTCTGCTGCTGCTGCTGACATGTAATGTGGAAAATGGCTGCTGATTGCTCCATTTTCGTGGTGATCTTGTGCATTTCTTTCTTCTGAGTTCTGCTAGGTATTGTGACAATTCATCTAAGTTGTATTGCTTCTCAGTAGATAATTGATTATTACATACAGCAGTATTTTATCTATATTATGTGTTTTCTTTAGTAGATAGTATTTTGAGCATATCTGTATGACTGACAGGGAACTGGATGAGAATTTCCCCACCTTGAAAGTTGCAATATAAAATTATCTCACTTAGATGTTCACGGGATAAAGACATGACTTTTCCTTTTGTTTCTAAGAATCATTAAAACTGAATTATGCTCTTCTATTGCAAAGTAGAAAACTTAGTTACTGATATCTATTTGTCAGTGTTACACTGTGGATATATTACCACATTTTTCTCCACAGTCTTAGCTGAGTTTGACAGATGAAAATCTATATGCAGCTGCGTAATTAATTTATACTTTGTCAAAGTTAGGAAAAGATTTGAATGGCAATTCAGAAGAATCTCATGCAATGCTTAAGTTAGATCATTGCTCCATGTACCTTACAGTGTGTACAAGACAAAGACTGAAATCTACAGCTTTGTTCTATTTTGCATTAAATTGTAGGGTTCTTTTTTTCTTCTTCTTCTTTTTGAGCATATGCCACCAAGCATGCTAATGAACCAGTCAAAGAATCAGCTGTACTAACAGTTAATGAGAATTCAAAGAGATTTATTTAGCCTAGCATCATCGTTTCAGTGAAGATTCAAAGAGGATTAATTTGATTTATGTCAAAATGGAGGAATCTTTATATAATCTACAGTCAAACTTTCATGAATATATTTATTCAGACTTGCAAAGTTCTCAAAATTCATGTGTAAAAGGCGATGGGAGAAGAAGACAATATTTATTTATATGTAAATTATTCTTTTTGTGCATAAAATCTATTTTAGGTTTCAAATGTGTTTATATCTCGTCTTTGCAATGCTTGGGAATTTGCAGGATAAAATGCGGGGCTTTTGAAATCAATGAGTTTTATATGTGATTTTAATGGACTCCAATATTCATTTACAAAAATCTGATGGGCAGACACAGATAAGAAAAGATTATACAACATAATTCTTAAGGGCACTCTACCATGCCTCAAAGAAACATTTTTCTGGAATACATATCGCACATACAGAATACACACTAGTGTGTTATCAGCATTTCATCTGCTCTCTTTTGGAAAAGCTGCATGACTCACATCTTTCTCATACCCAAGTAAAAAACTCGTGCTAATAACGTCATTACAATGCATCAAAATTTCACATACAGCTATATTAAGTATGGAAAAGACAGCTGATTTTAACACCAGCAGGACTTGTAAGCGCATCCCCGTTCCTCAAACCCCACATCGTTACCATTTCTAGGAACTGTGTATGGCATCCTGAAGTGGCTTCTCATACACCATTTCCATGGTTGTTCATGCACTACTGCATTCACACAATGACCCCATATCATGCGTGATGATACTGAGTCACAGATGGCTTTAATACAAAAAGCCTCGTGTTGAGCCATTTTCTTCACATACACATTGAAATCTAAATTATTCATGAGTAACCGTACTTTTGTTAGACAACTTGGGCTGTCTAAACTCCAGATTCACAAGATTATTTATGCTTGGCCAGAAAAGAAAGAAATGATAGCATGCAGTATCAAATGACCTGACCAGCTCTTACAATGTCCTTCTGTTGTTTTTTTTTTAAAATTTGTTGTCTAGTAGGGCTTTTTAAACAATGGGGAGAAGTAGCACATGAATGCAATCCCTTGTCTGACTTGTTCTTTCCAAGACTTTAGGTGGACATTTCCAAGGCAGTGGATGTTAATCCAAAACAAACTATGAGAAACAAAAGCATTTTACTTGATCCAAGTGGCTATTGGCAACTGATATTAACATATTAATCAAGCAAACCTTCCAACTGATATGTTTTTAGGCATATAATGTGGCATATAGATCTGGTCTTGTTTTGCACCAAAATGTCCCTTTCCCACTGACTTCACAGCGCAACACAGACTCTATTTCACTTCAGTATTCTTTCATGCTCAGTAAGGGTATTTGCTAAAACATCTTCTCTCTAAAAGAGCTTTCATGATCTCTGGCTGTGGCTGGTTTTTCTGTCAGACATCGTGTTCAGCACATATTAATAATGTTATGCTTCAGATAAGAAATTAATGTCTTTTACTGTCCAACCCCCTGTATGGATCCTGCACATAACTGTTTAGACATTCAGAATGAAATATTAACCTTGGCATTGCCTCAGAAAAATAAGGTAGGGAAAATTCATTTTATTCTTAATTTTAAGTAGTCATATATATTTACTTTCTATACTAACAGAATTAAGATGTGCAGAGTAATGCAACATTCTTGGCCAGGGAAACCTAAAAAACTCTAAGCATGTGGAAAGGATACAAGGCTGGTCCAGTGCAGCTCCCATGAGCATCAAGAGGTATTCTGTCACTACCACCAGCTGGAGCAGAGTCTGTGGAGTCCTGAACAATTCAAAACCTAAAAATAAACTTTTGAAAAAAGATATTGAAAAAATTAGAGCTTTCTTTGACAAAAGTAGTAAAATCTACTCCCCCATAAATGAAACCTTAATATGAAAAAACATGTTAGAATATTCAGTTAGACCAGCAGGATGGAAGAAGTCAGGCTTCTCCTGAATCAAGTTAGGCCAGAGCACCACTAGCTATGTCAGGTTTAGACGTACCGTGAACAGGCTGACTTATCTAGTGATGGAAAGCTGGCGGGGGCCTTAGCAGGGCAAGTCTCACTGGCACTGATTTGGGTCCCTCTCTCATTTCTAGTCAGCAGTCTTGGCAAAATATGCAGGAACATGATATCTCGGGGACCTCTACGTTTGTCCTATCTTCTTGTAACTGGCTAACTCATTAGACAGTTATTAGGTGGTACTGACAGATGAAATCAAAGACCTTATTTACTAAAAACACAGCTGAAAGTGGAAGGATTGTAACAGTGTTCTTTAGATGACAGTCTCAGCATGAGCTTAGTTAAAGGGTCATTTTGGTATATACAAATAAACATGTGATTAATGTGATTTAAAAGGAAAGAAGAATATATTTGATTTCACTGGAACAGGAAAAAAAATTCTGCACAGAACAGTTAAAAATGGTGGTCTAAATATTGTCTGCTATTGCAAAATGCAGGTTCTGTGTTCAGTCAGTTGTGTTATGATAACTCTGTTATGTAAAGTCAGGTCATGTGAATGTAATGCCATTTAATGGGATAGGTTATAAAATCAGCTCTGATCTGAACAAAAATCCATTACAATTTCCCATTCTCGCCTTGACAAGGGATAAAAACTTTGGAGTGGCCTACATTATCTCGGCTCTGAACATATGGTATTCCATTTTAAAATAATGAATTTACTTTTCCTTGGCCCAGAATGTAATTCTAAATAGCACTCACCTATACTCTTATGCTGCTACGTGTTTATGTTTCAAATAGAGGAAAGTTAATTTTAATCTACAGAGGCTGAGATCACTGGGGTGTCAGCACTATGGGGCTCAGTACCATTAACCTCTCAGTTATTGACTTTACTTTTTGGCTTTTAATGTCTCATTGAGCCTAACATTTCCTCTGTCACCTGTACCTGCATCAACTGATACAGTTCTAACTCAGGGTTGTTCCTGTTCCATGCAATGCAATAGCATTATAATCAGTAAAATAAAGGAGTGAAAAATCCCAAAAGGTTGTACCTTATCCTGCCAGAGAACAGCTAAACGTGGAAAATAACATCTTCACAAACCACGTCATTTAACAAAAGTAATTCCCTTTTATTCCTGTCATCTCATCACTATGTGAGAGAAGTGGCAGGTTCCTCTCATCCATGCCTTTATGCTTCCAAAGCTTAGGTCCTTGTCCTACAAGAAAAAAGCATAAACTTTACATAACTGAGATCATACCCTTCACAGAGTGACCTAGAAGAACCACTTCAGAATAATCATTGCACAGAAAAAGAAACATTGGACTGTATTAGAGACCTTGAAGTTTTTTGAGGCAATCTACTCAGAAACATAGTTTCCCAGACATCAGATGTAGAGTGTTTCTCCAGGCCTTTTGAAAAACAGATGACTCCAAAAAAAGTAAGTAATCATAACGAAAGCAATGCTCTTAGATCAACCGTGAGCTCGAACTTTTTCAGTGGTTATTCACAACAGAACTTTGAATACTTTTTTCACTGATGTGCAATGAAAGGAGTTATGTCATCCTCTAAAAATGTACTGGCTTTTATAAAATATTTAATATGATCCTATGCTATGTAAATAAACTGTAGAAAGAATAATATATTAATTACTACAAGAGATCATCTTCCACCTAATTTACATATCTCTTGAACTTCCTCTTAGCATATACTGTGGATGGTATCATGTTGTAAAGTGCTAAATTTATAATCTGTCCTTTTTCTAGAAGTAAAAATGGGACGAGTACCGTTTTGGAGATTTTCTAGACAAACTATCTGTAAGGCTTCCCACGTAATAATATTCCTTTGACTTTCAGACTGTGGCCTCACTTTTAAAATACATATGCTGCACATGGAAATCTTTCATATCTCTTTGGAAGTGAAATAAAAGTATATTTTAAGATTTAAAAATGTCAAGATATTCTTTCCTGATTTTTCTACTTCCTAAATAAATGCAAAGGGAAAGATTCACAGCTGCGGCTGTCATAGGGCCAGGACAGTGACTTTTCCCTTTTTTTCTTTCCTAAGTTTAATGGAAAGCACTATATGATTAAATAGTTTCTGGGTACAGGAAATGAAATTTGTAATACCATCCTTTAGGTACTGTCCAGTTTCTCTAAGGGGACTAGAAAAGAACTGAAATCACAGTTTAACAGTATTGCATTCACAATGGATACATTACCCTGGGCACCAGGACTTCTGGTGTTGCTTGTGGGGTTTGGGGAACCACACTCTATTTATACTCCAGTCCCACTTCACTCCATCTATGGCTGGAAAATTTCAGCTGAAGAAAGAGTGCAATTCACCTGTTACAATTGTTGTTCCAGTCGCTCGTGCCTTGTGCAAATGCACCATGATATCCCCGCTGATTTAAAACTACAAAATATTCTCCTCATTGTTGTTCTTACAGCCAGACAAAACCAGGAAGGCTGACATTTATGCGTTTTGCTTTAATCTGAGATTTGCTTTCTAGAGTCATTTGGAGCCCTATTCAACAAAATTTTTAGGGCCTTAGGCTGGTGGTGGTTTCACTCATTTTAAGATACCAGCTGTACTAGTGTGCTCAAAGGTGGTGAGATCTGCTCTGAGTCAGAGCAAAAAAGGAAAACATTCTTTGCCAGAAGCATCAATACTGGCTAAATATTTATTCCTCAAAATAGACCTTCAGTTTTCACCAAGTCAAGTTAGCTATTATTTCTGTTGTTTATGCTGTAAGCAGATGCATTTGCAAACGTGGAAACGAGTCATTCACTTTCATTCTTTCCACATTTTGTTTATTATTTTAAACAGTTTATAAAAATTTCTAGGAACAGTACAACCATTCTTGGTCTCAGCCTTCAGTCAAAATGATAAATTTCTTAAAGAGTGTTTACCTGGTGGTATTCTTCTTAACAGAAAGTAGGCTATAAACATTCGATGTATAGAGAGGTGTTAATATTCACATTTAATTACCTGATTGTTTATCACTCTTTGCTTCTGAGATGCTTTTAAAAATTATTCTCTTTATTCTTTGCTTTTAAGTGAATATTTTATTTGGCCTCCTGGTTGTGCTTTTTCTCCCCAAAATAAAAAATTGCTTACATTTCAGAACCTGTATTTGCATTGTTTAGTCAGTCTTCCATCTTGTAGCCTATTGTTTCTGTTGTTTTTCTAAAGGGTCCCAAGTAAGTTATTTGAGGGGTGTCATTTTTGACTCACTTTAGTGGGGTTACACACTTTTATGAGTTTATCTTAGACAATCAAAATATTTTTATTCACTTATAAATATGGCGGTGTGTGTTTATACTCAATTCAGTACAAATAGAAGCCATTACTCAGGAATAGTGAGCAAACAGAAATCACAAAAGCTTTCTCTGATAAACAGAGCACGAAAGGAATGAAAGTGAATGATTGGTGTCTATGTTTGCAAATATGGTTTGAACGATTCAATGATAGTGGTTATGGTTACCATAAAGGAATTCCATGGCGAAAAACCCACAGTCATTAGCAACGTTGTTAGGCAGTTTGAATACATTTCTAGCAAAATAAGGTCTATTTTAAATATTGAGGCTTTAAAAAATTTTATTAAGGCAAATTTCTCTGAGGCCTAACCTTGAAGATTGTCATGTTATATTGTTACACTGTATAAAACTATGTAAGTTTCACTAAAATTCAAAAGTAGGATGGCACATAATACACAAGAAGATATTTTGCTTAAACATTTTTCTAACAAATCTTTTAATTTGCTCCTTTTGGTGTACACTACTCCCTTATATAAATACAACTATTGATGTCAACCTTGCAATTACAAGCTTGTTGTTATACCCAAGTTATTGTCCCTGGTGTAGCTTCTGTAGCTGAAACCTACATTTAAAACATTGACCTAGAAAGATAGGATAAATTTTATTTTTGGAAACCACAAAATTTCATATGTGTTTACAAAATGGGAATACCTTTCAGACTGTGCAGCCCTGCTAAATAGAGACAATGCACACACAGACTACAAGTACTGTATAGGAAGCGCTCCTTAATCACATTGTGGCAGTGGAAATTTGTAGAGCTAGTGTGCCCCATTTGGAAAGGCCACTTAAATCACTAATACCCAGGACTCTAATGAGCAGTAAAAGTGCTCTGGATAGAGGACACTAAAATTTTATTACCACCCCCTACTAGTGTGCTGTCTCACAAATGTTCCTCTCTATATGGAGAGAATCAGAGATAGGTCCTTATAGTGACAAACTTATTTAATATCTGTCTATATATAAACTTATCTAGTTATTTATAAAACTATATAAGGTTTCTAAACTATATTTGTATCTCTTTCTCTCAGCAACCATGCCTTCTGCTATTTCGAGGTGATAGTTGATACCCAAATAAATCCTATTTGCTATATTCAGCCCATCTTTATTTTTGGTTTGTTATAACTAACGGCTGTGGGTCTCACCAGTTTGACCTTGAAAAGACCTTCTATTTGATACATAGGACAATACAGATATGATATGCTTATGAAAGGGTAACAGAAGTTAGCAATCACGGACCAGAGATGAATTCAAATTGAAGATTTCATATTATAAATGAAGTGGAGGTGTGGACAATATGTTACCTCTCATTGGACAAAAAATCAGGGGAGTCATATTCTAACTCTTCCACCATCTCTCTGCAACCCGCGGCTCTGAAAATGTGCTATAGATTTTCCTTGTTCTGTGCTAAATTTGGACAGAAAATGAAATTAATCTCATCTAACTTTAGACCACTCCGGTGAAGATGCCAGCAACCATGCTGATCACCCCAGACCCCCTTTACAGTCATGTAGACGTGGAGTTACAGTAGGGTGAGACACACAGGCTTTGTATGAGATGGCTTTTCATTGATTATCTAACTTGCAGTTATCTACGTGGGTTCGGAGGAATTCTACTCTTAAAACCCAATGTTCAGGCAGACATCATCCTCACTTTCAGCTGAAGGTAGTGGAAGCTGCAGACATTCAGCACTACTGAAAACCAGAGCCCATTTCTGATGTACATAATTTGCAATGGTTCTTCTGTGGCCATGCTGGAAAAGAATTCTGATCTGTTATCAGAAATGTGTTACAGAAGGAAGTGACAAAATTGTAGCTTTAGATCTTAAGTCATCTATAAAACTGTTTTAATAGTTGATAAACTCTGTAATCATTTCATAACCTCAAGTGTATTTATGACTTCTGAGAGGTGGTCAGAGTTCATACAGTGATGGGATCCATAGAAGAGTCTATAAATAAAGTTGATAATCAGATAATTCTTCTATTTCAAATTTCAGCATTAAAATATATTCAAAAGTATAGGACTGCATTCAAGTTTACTTTAAATACTGTCCATCTTTAGCTGCTGAAGTTTGTTCAGGAAAGCATTCTATCTGAAAAACAAATGCAGTAAAAATGCAGAGTATTTTGCTGGGAGGTTTTAGAGATCCACCTATTTATAAAGTTCATCTTCCTCCAGTAGATCTCATTTTTAAGACATAAAATGTTATACCAGACAAATCTTTTCAAAACTGGAACATGTTTCCTTTTGCCAAAGAAGTAGATGCCAAATCTACATGTGGTAGGAAGTACTGTGCAAGTGTATACAGGAGAGAAAAAAGGGATGGAAACATTTTTGACTTAATGTTCCAGAAAGTCCTGTTTAATCTGATAAAGGTTTTATAAGAGGCTTAAGAAAGGGTTAAGAGAGATCATAGGCTGATTTGAAGGAAGGGGAAAAGGAAGAAGGGGAGCCAAGGCAATGCCTCAGCTGTGACATGACATGATGAAGCATGGCACAAATTGAAGCAAAGCAAAACTTCCTCTCTTGAACTTCTGAAAAATAATACCTTTCCTGCCTTATGAGATTATGTCTTCAGTTTTACTGGGGTTTCCCAATATCAGGAAAAAAAAAGATGAGACCTCACTCTCCTTTTGAAAATTTGTTTACAATGGTGATCTCTGGTTAAATTCCACTTCCAGTGAAAGAAAAATACTGAGGGTATTGGAACATAGCTTGGGGTTTGAGGTACTAAGATGACTAGAGAGTAAGAAACCTAAATACCTCAGCTCTGTGTGGACTGACTGCATGATGATACTGATCCTCAGCATAAACCATGAAAATAAGAAATAAAAGCTTGTTCTTTTTGCTCTGCAAAGCTATATATGTATTCAGATTTTTCTTTTACTGCTACAGATGTATGATCTGAACAGGCTATCCTGGACTAATTCCAACAGACTACACTGTGATGCCAGAATCTGTGTGAATGCATGGGTTCTTGAATATTAAAAAGTCAGTTCTTTCCATAATGACAAAAAGTAGCTAGTAGCTATTCCACAAGACAGAAATACTGCTGAGGGCGGTTGCAGCATCTCATTATATTGTATTGGGAAAAGCCCACACATGAATTGAAATAGCTGCTTCAATGGAGTGGATGCTAGTGAGCTGCAAAATCTTTTCCTTTGACGTTTTTTCCAAGCAAACTGTGTAGCAAGAGAAGAAACTAAAATATCAGTGAAAATCAGGATTCTCTGCTCAGCTGCTGCAGCTTACATATATTTGACCATGAATTACACGCAAGGAAACACTTTCTTGCTGTGAGCATGGTAAGATATTTGAAGAAGTACGGCAGAGAATCTCCATCTATGGAAATATTAAAAACTCAGTAAATCTTTTACCAGCCTGGTGTAACTGGCCTACTTCAAGCAGGGTTTGGACTAGGTGCCCACTAGACATCCCTTCAAACCTCATTTATTTTATGATTAGAAAGATTGGGCATTGATTGTACACCTAAGACAAAAAACATCAGCTTCAGGGTGAAAACCAGAGAAAAGCAAGACAGATTTCTGCAGTCAGAATATATCACAGAACAAAGAGGCTTATTTTCTAGAAGATTTCTCCCAACAGCTCTAAAAAATAAAGGTAAAAACACTTGCCTTCAGGCTGAAGATAATTTTCCACTTTGAGATCTATTCACTACTCACTTAAGCTATAAATAAAAGACACCAAAGTAGACTTGATGCTTTACCCTTACGCTAAAGGTAATGAGAAAACACCAGTCTTTACAGTTGCAGGTTTTTTCCATGCAGAACAGAAAGAAGAAAATGAAAAATGTTAAGAGCTACATTGTTTCTGGGATGCCAAAAGGTTTGAATGTTGACTAAGGCAGAGGTACAATAAAGACTGGATTTCAGTAAAGCATTCATCACTTGCCTGATGCCTTCTCCTGGACAAACTGGCAAGATACAAATTGAATGGGTAGTCTGTGAGATAGGGTAGGAAATTTACTCACAGGTTGCACTCATAAGGTGGTGATCAATGGTTTTTACCAGCCTGTCACAAGTGGGATTCCCCAGGGATCAATACTGGGCCCCACACTGTTCAACATCTTCTGAAATGGTCTGAATAATGAGACTGAAAGCACCCTTACCTAGTTCGCTGATGACGCTAAACTGTGTGGTAAGGTGGACACGCCAGAAGGGAGAACCAACTTACAGAGTGGCCTGGACAGGCTGGAAGAGTGGGCTAGGAAGAACTGGGCCAAATTTAACAAAGATAAGTGTGATGTCCTGAAGCTGGAATAAAAAAATGAGAGTCCAGTACAGGCCAGGATTTGTGTGGTGTAAGACCAGCCTCACTGAAAGGGACCTGGGGCAGGCCAAACAGTATAGTCAGGAGTCAGCAGTGCACTGCTGTACCAGCAAGGGCAAGTCAGACCCTGGGCTGCATCTGTGGGGGCATTGCTAGCAGGAACAGAGATTGAAACATCCCACTCTGCTCAGAACTTGTCAGGCCACACCTGGAATGCAGAATGCAACTGTGGTCCCTGCAATTTGAAAAAGGTGTGGACAGACCGGACAGAGTCCAAAGGAGGGTCACAGAGCTGGTCAAAAGGTTGAAAAACCTTCCCTGTGAGGAAAGACTGAAGGAATTAGGTCATTTTGCCAGGAGAAAAAAAGGCTTAGAGAGGCCTTCATCACTGTACTACGGTAGTTAAAGGGCAACTACAAAGAGGAGACGAATGGAGAAGACAGGGAGTCTTTTCTTTCAAGTTGCACAGGGAAAAGTTTCATGTCCCTATAACAAAGATTTTTTTCTGTTTTTTTTCAGAGAATAACTGATCACTGGAACAATCTCCCCAGGGATGTGGTAGAGCCCTCATTGTTGGAGGTTTTCAATATACCATTGGACAGGGTGCTACATCACCTCATCTTGGCTTTCTTTCCCATGCAATTGGGCTATATTACCTTTCAAGGCCCATCCAACCCGGGATATTCCGTGAGTCTATGAAAGAGGAAGAGATAAAGTATGTTTAACATCACTTGGAATGAACCTGTGTGTTAAGGCATTACCTCATCCGGGAGCATGTGGTCAACAGTTGATTTCAGCAAAGATTTATAAGGGTTTGGTGTCTGTGACCTCTGGTTATTGCCTATACTGACTGTTCTCCACCGGCTCCCAAACTCACTGAACTCCTATCACACGGCAACAAGCACACACTCATCCTTGAAATAATTTGCCTTTCAGTTGCTTCCCTGGCACTAAAACTGCAAACAAAAAGACTGTCTTTCCAACACTTCTCTCACTGCCAATCCTCCTACATAGGTTACAGGAGGAAAGTTTCCCTGGGTCAAGTATGAAGAGGAAGAGATTTAATGAAAAAGCGTGGAGCTGGACTGGAAGAACTGACAATCTGGAAGGAAAGGAGGAGAGGAGAGTTAGCAAATATTGATTCATGTTCCTCTCTGTCTCTTGGGACTGAACACAGTAATCTCAAATCTCTGTTTCTTTATTGCCTGGAAACTGTACTGCCCATATGTCCCCCACTCACAGCAGAAGCAGAGCTGATCAGGAGATAGTTTTTCCTTGCTGTTAGTTCCACTCTCAGCTCATGCTGCCATGACAGTTAAAAGTATTTAAAGGCCCATGATATTCCTTGCTCTGACACGTGTGCCATTACAACTGGAATAGTTTATGACATTTCAGCTGTTCCCTAGTAAGAAAAGCTTACCAAAACTGAATGCTATAGATCACTCAAGTGCAGATCACCTTCCCATATGTGACGAATAGAGTTGAATTTTGCTATGAACTTTGTTTCTCCTATCTTTATTTTTCTGTAGGGGGGAGAGAGTCTTCAACATCTGAGAATCTCAACAAATGATTAAAAATTATTTTTAACAGAATCACAGGGTGATATATTGCAATTTGCTGACCAGGGAAGGATGCTCCTTATTCTATGGTGGCAACTTTCTGGTAACCTATGTTATGTTTCTGTTTCTGGTAACCTATGTAACTTATGTTGCCTATAAACAAAAACAACAGAAAGCTTCTGAGTTTATTTATTTATTATTCTCACAGAGGACTGAACCGTCCTGGAGGGATCCTGCCACTTCCTGAGTGAATTACTTCTGACATCTCACTTGTAATCAGAAACATGGAACCAAATCTCGTTTCAGGCAAGTTTTACTAACTGTTTTCCTGCACTAAATATAAATTGAATGAAAAAGAAAAGATTGGGGAGGGAAAAACAAGCCCTACTACTGGTATGAATGCTTAGCCTTCTGCTGGTCTCATTCTCATGGGTTGCACACAGGAGTCTGGATGGGTTTGTGGGTGACTTTGCTTCTGGTTTCAGACGTTTAGACTCCTGCTTGAATGATGTTTGGTGTAGTGAGTTAAAGCAGGTCAGAGCTTAGTCCATTTGAACATGGCAGCGCAACAGAGTCCCACCTTCCTGTGCCTTTTTATTAGAGCTGAGGAGCATGGCCCAAGACCTGGAGGTACTCAATGTCCCCAGACCTTACAAAGGGAAGGTGGGTGTCCGATACTGAACTCACTGAACCTCCTGTTTAAATTATGCTAAGTCTCCACAGTTATGTCGAGACATTTCAGAGTGTAGCTTTTTATTCATCTTTTATATTTCATTAACCATTATTTTCATAGAAGACTGGATATTTGAGGTTTAGTTCAACTACTGTAAGCCAGGGACAATCAAAACCATATATTGTGGTGCTTTTCAAGTTTTCTTCCTAATTTATGAAGACTGTGTGGGAGAAGACAACAATCTGTACTCAGGAGAAATGCAGTGAATCAGCCTGTTCCTTATGGTGAAATGTTCTTTTAAGCAGCTGCTGTACCTTGTAGAAATAAAAAAAAAAAACAACAAACAAACTCCAGATTCTACTTTAATAAACCTCATTAAAAAAAAAATTTAAGCTGTTGTTCTTAAAACAAAAATACTGCTCTACAGTCTACAGTCTTAATGCGATATTTGGTATTGTTTGGAAACATTGTATAATGCTCCTTCCCTTTCCATTTGGCTGTAGAAGCAAGACTTATTAATCACACTAGACTGTTATGGAAGTTAGGGAAAAACACAGAGGGGGAATGGTGCAGAGACCTATTTTCTCAGGGAAGGATCTAGGAGGGGTTCCCTAAGTGTCCCCATATGCAAACAATGCTGGTTGAGACGCCTTTTTAGGAAATTCAGAGTATTGTCTGCATAGCCAGCTGGCCAGCTGGGGTCAGAGAGAAGCAAGCACTGCCTTCTATCCACTGCTGTGCAGAATGCCTGTCAGCAATAACCACGACTTGCCTTGCTCATCTACTGTGCAGGGACAGAAGAGGTGACAGAACAGGTACTTATGCGCACAGAGTCGCCACAAAGAGTCACCTGGAGAAGTTGTGAGCAGTTTAATTTGATCTGAATTGATTATCACTCTTGGTCCCTACTCTAGGAAGTAAAGGACAATATGGAAAGGGGCTGGTAAACTCAGTGACAGCATAGAGTGGTGTCTGCTCCTCTACACCTTTTCTGGAACAGAAACCAGCTGAGGATTTGATAGACATACCCTCAACGTAGAAGAGGACTGTCAGTTTTCTTTTTTGGCCTGTATTTACTACCTTACTGGTGTCATTGCGGTAAAAGCATAACAGTATGATTTTTAAAGGTCTGGGAACTTCACGTGAAAACTGAGGAACCTTGGGATTATGTTAGTCAGGAGCTACTTGAAGGATCATGTATTCTGACATCTCTTCTACTTATTGTCCCATTGTGAGAAACCCCCGAAACAAGGCTGGAAGCTCTCCATTACTAAAACTATCACCACTGATGTCTTTGCCGGGCACAGTCCTGTGTGGTTCATACTCTTTGGAGGCACAGGAGGATAGTGTTCTTTTGTGCATTCCCATTTCACTTTCTAGTCTGACCAGACACAGCAATGGCCCAGAAAATCTGATAACCTCAATAACAACTGTTCTTCTTCACTGTGGACATCTGCTGCAAGTCTCAAGGGACTTCTAAGGCTTTTGGCGGTCAGTGACTCCATTCCAGATTGTTGTTATGACTACACATAATTGCATTTTAATTTATATGAGGAGAAAGCATTTCGAGCTTTTTCTTAGTGGCAGACCTAGCCCTGGTCACCCTGCCTTACATGGTCATTGCAGCCACAGGGGGATTCATCGGTCAAAAAAAGCCAGGTCCTACCATCCACGTGCCAGAGACCACCAAGAACTGCATGTTCATACTCAGGACTATTTCTTGGCTCCCTGGCAACTGTTGCATGAGGTATAAACCACTAATTGCACTAAATAGAAAACAGCCACTCAACATTTCATAGAATCATACAATCATTTAGGTTGGAAACCTTATGATCAGGATGCCGTTGGCCTTCTTGGCCACCCGGTCACTTTCCTGGCTCCTGTTCAACTGGCTGTTGACCAGCACCGGCAGGTCCTTTTCCAAGGACCAGCTTTCCAGCCACTCTTCCCCCAGCCTGTAGTGCTGCATGTGTTTGTTGTGACCCAAGGGCAGGACCTGGTGTTTCACCTTCTTGAACCTCATACAGTTGTCCTTGGCCCATTGATCCAGCCTGTCCGGAGTCCCCTGCAGAACCTTCCTCCCCTCCAGCAGATGAGCATTCCTACTCAGCTTGGTGTCTTCTGCGAATTTACCAGGGGTGCTCTCTATCCTCTCGTCCAGACCATTGATAAAACAGGGGTGACCCCAATACTGAGTCCTGGGAACACAACTTGTGACTGGCCACTAACTGGACGTAGTGCCATTCACTACCACCCTCTGGGTCCAGACATCCAGACAGTTTTTAATCCAGCTATGAGTGTACCTGGCCAAGCCATGAAGCTTTTCCAGAAGAATCTTGAGGGAGGCAGTGTAAAAGGTTTTACTAACATCTGGGTAGAAGAGTCATCCACTAAGCAGGTCACCTTGTCGTAGAATGAGATCAGGTTAGTTATTTTTGCCCTCATTCTTCCCAAGGCAAAATTCATTGTACCTAAAAGAAAGACCTACACATTTGCAACACATTTGACCCACTTCCAGCCTCCTTCAAATACACTTTAGAGGAAACCTAGCATCGGGCAACATGAGCTACAACATACTTTCCACAGTATGCCTTGCAGCAAAACGCGAAATCCTATCTCACAGAACGCATTTGTAAAGCCATTCTATGGGACTTGGACAAGTCAGCAGGAAATAGGCCCCAAGGCTTATCTACAAATCCTATTTGGTGAGAATTTGGTGCTGGGCACCTGAAATAGTTTAAGGTTCAGAGCTTCATTCAGTGGATTTGTCCTGTTTCTTTTTCATCTGCAAGGTGCGGAAGAAAGGCAACAGCTTTCTTTTTCCCATTTCACAGACTCCAGTTTACTTCAGTTACATACACACTCATCCCATCAGAGCAAAATAGTTTATGAATTCAGATTCATGCAGTTGTCTCTACTGTCTGGGTTAAAATGTTCCAGAAAGTTGATTTGAAAAGCAATAGGGATAAAGTGATGATTCACAACGTTCGTGGCATTGCAATGGTTTAATTTCTCCCAGCGACACCCAGATACGTTCAAATACAGCTGATACCATGCCATTGTAAGCTTTTGTTACTGTGTTTAAATTCTTACAGGGGCAGGGGTGGTGTCCAGGTGTAAAGGGAAGATCCAGGAAATCCTTCATACTGAGGTCAGAGGTGTTTACATCCCTAGGTTCAGTCTGAGAAACTAAAAACTTGGAATGAAATTTTATTCCAACCTTTTTTTTCCCCTGACGTTCAGGGTGGCAGCAGCTGTTAGTGTTGGTGTTAATGACTTTGTGCCCAAAAAGACACAGCAAGTGACAGATTGTTAATGATTATATAGGGTGATCATCTTTCAAATGCTTCTAAAGTATCTTTTTATTATTATTGGTATCACTCATTGTCACTGACCAGATTTCAACCCCATCATTCTCAAACAGCCCTTCATCTCAGAAGAAATCAGACTGCTTAGTTTAGGTAGAGCAGCAAATTCCTCACTGGGGGAAAAGAATTAATTCTGCTATTTAAGTTAGAGATGGGAATATTTTCTTTCAATCATGGAATACAAGGAGTAGCACACCATTACAAACTCTAATTTGTACATATTTTTTGGTATTCCAGCATTAAAAAGACATGACAAGCCATGGCCAGAATGTTGCAAATACTTATGGGGATGCTGAATTTTAGACATGCGGGTCCAGTGAAATCCAACAAGGATAGCAACGCACAAGCAAAAAGCGATGCTGATATTTAGAGGTAAAAAAGGCAAATAAACACAACTCCCTGAGTTACTACCCAGGGATGTGGGCTAGTAATGACATTGTTGTTGTAAGAACTTATACCCTAGGCATATGTCAGAAGCTGGCCATCTTCAGTTCTCTGGAAGAAATCCAAGAACAGAGGTAAAATTCATGTTTCTGTGAGATTCGTATGCCTCCCTTTACTCTACACTCTCCTTTCCATTTTTATTTGTGTGTCGTGTGTGTGCTGGGAGTGAACTGGGGTCCTGCTAGTGGCGGTGAGTGCTCAAACAAACAACAAGCTCTGCTAAACCCTGCAGCAGAGGAAGGCTGGGGGCGAGTCCAGAAGCTGAGTCAGTGTGCTCTGACTGAGAGATTTAGTGGGAATACGTCAGCATCAGGAAAGTGATGGCTGGAAATGCATCTGAGCTCTAGGGTGGGCTATTTTAAGTATGAAGAATTAATTGTAGCTGACCTCAGAATCAGTCTGCAGGTTGGACACTCTTTTATAATGCGTGACAGGCTTGTCAAGTACTCAGAACAGGCGTGTGAATGCATTGGTCTAGCAAAGCTGGGCTTCAGATCCAGTTTCTTTTTCTTGTATGCTGGCACCCTATGTGCCTGGCTCTTTTAGAGGACATGAAGGTGAGCAGCAGGATTAAGGGAAGCAAAGCTTTCACTTGCTTTTTTTTTTTTTTTCCATGAAAAAGTAGAAAGGTCTGAAAGGTCTCCATTTCGTCCCAATATGGAATGGAAAACTGTTTCTCGACTTGAACATATTCCTGGAATGGGAATAAACAGTTTCCTGCTCATTTCTATTCATGGTTCTTCATTCTTTCCATGGATTTCAGATTATTAAGTCCAAACACCTTTGAATACTGGTCCTTGCAGGAGATGCTTAAAATGGTTGCTCATGTGTGAGTGAAGATGGAGGACAGTTGCCATATAAAAAGCATCCTACACTTTCCTTCCTTTATTTTCATAGTAGTCCTTTGGCCTTCAACTAACACCAGCCATTTAGGAGAAGAAAAATGTGATGAAAGCCTGCCATAAATAATTATATAGTCCTGCACTTCTCTCAGCAATGTTCAGCATTTATTTTTGAAGCATGCCACCACTAATACATAATTGTTAAAGTGCTTCAAGTTATTTGCTTTTTGTATAGTGATGAATTTTTTCCACTGATGTTTTTTATTTGATGAAAACAATGCAGCTGACTGGGAGGCAAGAAGATCCTGTATTCTAATCCATGTGAGACAAGGATTTGACTGAGAGCTTGTCATCTGAAGTGTGATTGACCAGGCCAAAATTAAAAAAAAAAAANAGGAAGAGATGATTTAAAGGCGGGGAGAGAGAAAGAAAAGAAGAAAGAAAGAAAAAAAAGAAACAATGTTAGGAGGTAGGAGGAAAAAATGCACAAATGTCCACTGACTGAATATTTGACACCTCTGGTGAATGGACTTAGGCAAGATGATTCATAGTATGATGATTTTATTAGATTAGGGATATTGCTAATTAAGTAAGCCTCTATTGCAGCCAAGTGCTTCATCTTCTGACCATTTTTCTCTTTGCTGTTCTCTGGAATCCTGTGTCTCTTCTTATATTGTTGTATGCAGATCTTGTAATAATTTTCCATGCCTTTTATGCCTTAAATTAATCTAGCATAATGTTGCATGGGAACCTTCTGCCAAGATGTTCTGGTAAATGTTCTAGTGCAGCACATAGCTGGCCCCTTAGAGAGTAGCTTATAGCTTTACCTCAGTGCTCTGAGATCGACACCACCACTTCTTCGTTTCCATGTCATGTTTAAAGTGCTGCTTTTAGCTAGTGAAAGGGAAATAGGCCTCTTTTACCTTGATAACTTAAGAATCTTTGTTGTGCAATGTTATTTCTAGAAAAGATAGAAGTTGAAATACCTTATTCTCTTATAACTACCATCAAAATGTGATATCTGGTCCCATTTTGACTTGATTGATCTTAGCAAATTTTAATGTCAAGATACAGAAGTTGCAAGAAATAGTAAACTGAAAAAAGAGTAGAAAAGAAAAGGAAGAGAATATCTTTATGATAGTGCATTAGTTTTACACAGATAAGATTTTTAATGCTGTGGTAGTCCAACAGTGCTGTTGAAGAAATTTTGCCAGTTTATCTGACCAAAAAGTACTAAGAGGTACTTAGCAGTCTTTTACTACAGCTCCTTGCAAGACTGAGCAAAACTGCATAGAATTTTCTTTCCCATCACCTGGCTGGGAATCACTTGCATTGGTGTTATGTTACCTCTGCAAGAAAATGAAATGCTGCAATTAGACTAGCAGAGTGCTCAGTTCAAGCCTTACAAGCCTTGTACTTCCTCACAAAAGCAGCTTTCACTTCAGATGATTTCAGCACTGGTAAAATGAGCCAGAGTACCAGGAAAAAAAATTCCTATAAATCTTGAGAAGTACTCTGGGTAGGCAAATATCATACACCTTCTGCATAAACTGCAGCTCAGTTCTGATTTTGGCCGTGCAAGTAATGTGATCAGGTGAATGGATCCAGATAGTTGCACCTTCACTCCATTCCCAGAGCCTAGAATGCAGTGAACACTTTAATCTCAGCAGGACAAAACAGTTTGCGCTACGCAGTATTCAGCCAGGTTGGAGGTCAGGCAGAATGCACGTGTAACTGTCTGTACCTATCTGTCCTACACTTGTTTACTTGCAAGCTCTGAGGCAGGTGAAATGCAGGTAGCATGTGTTTCAAACATTAAGTAGGTACAGGAAGTGCCATTTTGAGAGAAAGAAGGATCGGCATACAAGGGACACATAAGCGTTAAGGAAACTCCCCTGTCTGGCCATTCACACTCCCAAGGCCAGAGACTTTCACTGCTGGGACCGAAGCCCCTTCACAGGGGGCAGCTCCAGTGAGCCCACGGGTGCCCCGTTTGGCTCCCCGCACACCCCACTCACAGTCAGGCCAGGCTTCCTGACCAATTTGCCCACGGGTTTCCCATAGAAGGGTCAGATTTCTGGTTCCTTGAAGCCATTTATTCATAGTGCAATAAAACAGAAAGAGCTCGAGCTGGTGCCTCCAAGGAGGGACCCCCAACCAAGGAACCCCTGCGCTTTTATATCCCCACAGTCCAAGTGCACTAAAGTCTCCCTCCTCCTCCTCAGTCCTCAGCTCTGAGTATTTCTGAGTGTCGGGTCCTCTGGCCCACAGGCCCCCAGGCTCTTTGTTATGCAAGGGGTCAGTAGTTCACAGTCCCTTGCCTCAGGCTCCAGCCACCCAGAGCCCATCCTGCAGCTCTCACTGAACCTGCACACGGAGCTACCTGCTCTGAATGCATCCCTTAACGTGAGGATTTATAGAGCAATTACAAATATTTAAAGGCAACTTGCCAAAAGTTACTTGCTGTAAATCATGAGCATATTTAAACAGACAGAACAGAAGTAATATTACCTATCATACAGTTTGTACACAGAATTAGGAATAAACTGGAAACTAAATTTCATGGGTGAAATACAGACCAGTTCTAGTTAAGGATATTGTAAATAGAAAGAACAGATTGTTGAGGATGATGTGTTGCATTCAGGACAGGTATTGGAGAGGGTGATAAAGAGTGGAAGATACCAGAGCTCTTACTGAGAGCATCATAAGGATAGAAATTAGCAAGTAGTTAGGGTGCTTCTTCCAGGTGCTTCGAAGATTGCAAATAATTTCAAATTTTTATTTTATTTTATTTTATTTTATTTTATTTTATTTATTTTATGAGATTGTGTTAGAATTTTTGGCTTTTTTTGGTTCCAAATGATTTCTGATCATTACATATGAGCAATAAAAAATGTGACTGTGTGGGCTGGCTATAATGAAGCTGGGATTTTGTATTCATTCATCACAAGATGTAACTTCTAAGTGCATCTGTTATCTATTTCAAGATCTTTTTTCTTTTGGGTAGTTTTATGGATAATTGAGTTAATGAGGATCTTGGTAGAAAATCATCTGGAAAGAAGGTACATAGAGATTTCAACGTGATTTCTCTGTGGTGGACTCAGTCATGACAGAAGAATTACAAAAGAATGTTTACTTCATACAGATTTAGTCACATAAGCTTTAGCTTACCATTTCATACAGTCGTGAAGACCCTCTCTATCAATGTTGCATGGAAACTCGTGTGTTGTCTTATACACCCGTCCCATGATGTGGAGAACAGGCTTGTGAATCTGCTCATCCCTCAGCAACTAATATATGGATCCTAAATGGTAGCTTAGGTGAGACACTTCCAGTGGCTGATAACATAAAACTCACTTTTGGAATACAACAAAAACCTCTCTGGTCAGGTTAAAGCCTCTGAGAAGCCCTCCAAGGAGAGAGAGAAACATACAGGTCTTCCAAGGTCCTAGTGGAAGCCGTGTACAGATTTCAGCAGGTACATGTAAAACTCCAGTCTCAGGCATGAGGATGCCACTCTTCCCTAGAAAAGGAGGCATATGGCAACAAAAGCCTACATGCAAAAATCCTGATCTCATTTAAAGCTCTCTAGTCATGTGTTGCTTGTATATATAATTACAGTGAACTTCAGAAGCGGCAGAAGCAGCGAGTTGCTGACACAAGGGAAGGAAATGGAGGTAGGCATAAGCTTGAACATGGTCACATGCATGAGTCAGTAAAGAGTGTAGAGACTCGTATTCATATTCTCTGTGCAAACAGCAGAAGCTGTTTAAAGAAATACCTTCTCAGATGTTTGCTTACTGGAGGCTACTGTTCCTGAAACTGTGCTGGTAGAAAGAAATGTGTATGAATCAGCAGCTCCCACTCACAGACCTGCATCTTCATGCAAGACCACTTTTATTACTGGCATCAGCTAAGACACTAGACCTGATGCTCCCATCAGAGAGATGCAGGCACAAACCGAATTATTCCGATTCTGTCATGAGGAGGGAGAAGAAAATGGTGAGCAGCGGAAGGCTGTAAATCAATAGCCAGACATCCACCAGAAATGGTTTCTCAAAAACCTAAATTGGTGTGAAATTTGATTGTTCACTACCTCCAAAAACATCCATCATTCATTCGTAAGTGCTGCAATCAGAGATTTTTTTGATGGTAGGTGATATGTTTAGTGCTAGAGGAAGTCTAAAAGTATAAACAGGGATCAAATACCTGACTCCTCTTGATTTTCAGCTTAACCTGTGTTACTTTAAAAGTCGAGAGGCTTAGCGTCATGAAGTCTTGCTCTCTGTACTTTTCAAGTGTTTCACAGTGGATCTCAATGCACTGTTTTTCAATACACTTCTGAGAAGCATTTACTTTTCTCCTAGAAATTGCTGTGCTATTTTTGCATATTCAGATCTCTGTATCATTCCAGTTTGGAGAGGCCAACTGTTCCCTCTGTTTCCATATGAAGATAGAATGAATCAGTGTTACTTCCATCCGTACTGCCATTCCCCCAAATGCTTTCACAGATGTACTAGGAACAAGGAGTTCTGTGGTCTGTAACTGTAATACCCCAGACTGGGCTGCTTTCAAAAGCCACCCTTCAGAAACCATACGATTATAAGTAACTCAAGGCTGGTGGGAGTCACCACATGTTGCATGAGGAAAGATCCCATGAGGCTGCTCAGGTGATAGCGAATCTTTAACAGGAAAAAAAATTTCACAGAAGCAAAATTTCACAGAAGGCTTCCAGCAGTCTGATTTGCATCCTCAGGAGAAGAAAGTTCCCATGTCTCTAAGAGCGGCCAGCCCAGCACTTACTAGATTACTATAAGGAAGCTCTACTGGTTGGCATATCACTTCTTTTCAATTTGTTGTGTGCATTTTAGCTTGCTGCCAGGAAGCTTGATACGACTCCATACACTCTCTCCTCCTCAGAAATATACTAGAAATCCAGCATATACTCCTAAGTATAAGAAGAAAGCTGATTTTATATCTAGCCTGCTGTGAGAATGAGTTCACTTCACAGCATCCTTGCACATCACTTGTAATAGCTCAGCACAGGTATCAGTGTGAGCTCAGAATGGAACAACTAAATCTACATTCCTGATGAGGGAATCAGGGAAGGTTACAAAGCACAGTGGCAAGACGATGAAGACAGGAGGGAGAGGAAGGTCTTCAACTTGCAGGCCTTCCAACTCAGCAAGGCTGGGCATTTTTTTCCTTACGCTCCAATAGCAATAACATCAATAACAGTTAGGAATAAAGTGTAAAATAACAGTTAAGAGTAAAATGAAGGCCACGTAATCTTTCCCTATCTGTGAGACACTCAGGCTCCACCAGCTGTGCTGGCTGGCTTCCTACATCTGGGCTCCAAAATGGGTAACAAGAAAACTCTGAGAGTACTATTTTAAGAACTCTGGCACCAAGCAGAGTGGAGAAAGAAAAAAAAAAAAGGCAAAAGAAAAAAAATCCCAACTCTCCACTTCTTTACTGAAATCATTCTGTTGAAAGCATTTCTGTTTGGCTGCCACAGCTCACCAAGCAGCCTAATGTGCCAGCTATTAGTACCCAGCAGAGAGCATGTTTGCAGCTATTCAGCAAAACTATCACATGTCCTTACCGAAGGAAAGAGGGATCAGCTGCCGAACACTGGAGCTGATGAAGAGCAGAGCTATTAAAGCAAGCAATAAAAAACCCCACAACCCAGAATGCAGACTGATTTTTATTATTATTTTTTTAACCTAATGGATGACATTTATAACTGGAAAGTATGAGTCAGTATGCTGTGCCAGCATGGGGTCTTTATGATGTTTTCATCTTGCTTGTTCTTCCTCCTTGGCTAGGACCATTCCGTCTTGTTGATTTGTAAGTTTTAGTTTCCTTGCAGTGCTTGGGAGATGGGCGTTCACGTGTGTTTGCGTGTGCACCTAAGAGGTGACCACAGGTCAGTGAACTGGAAGTGAAGAGCTAAACTACTCAACTCAGAAAATTTTTAGGGAATAGCGAGACTCCTTCACAGTGCTGGGACCTCTTAGATAAATTACTGCTGCCAAAGTGTCACGGCTGCCAAATGTGGCGGTGACGTGAGTGTGGGAGGCAAACACCCACTTGCTAGTGAGGACAAAATGGACACAGCTCCCTCTCCGCAACCACTAATCTAAGCCAAAATGCTTTAAAAACAGAGTACTGTTTGTCCTTTGGTAGCACATGAGCAAATAGAATGCATTTGACACAGAGCTTCTCTGTATTATCACATCTCTAGCATGTAACCAAGGAACAAAATTATACTACTTATTGCTTATCTTGTGATATTAGAGTCTGGTTACCTCAGAAACAGCACACTCCATTCTAGATTCTGACTCCAGAAAGTTCTCTTTACATTGCAGGATCAGGCCTGAAGCATTTCCCAGGATGAATTAATCAAGGAACGCCTAGCACGGGAAAGTCCTCTTCTGACACAGAACCAGCATTATTTTATGGCGGCTTCTCCTACTCCGCAAGTCCCTGACACAGGATTCACGTTCTGACAAGCAAACTCCTGCTAGGAGAGTAATTTCCAAGACCCACGCAAGGCAATGTCACCTAGACGTGGTTGTCTGGGCTGGTGCAGCAGCTGGGTCACCCCACAGCTTCCTGAGAGCTCAGGGAGGTGTGAGGGGCCCGCGGAGCCTTTCCCTTCCTTTTCCCACAGCTGATATGGGTCATGCTCAGCACAGCTGAAAATTGAGCCCTCAGGCAGGGAACTATAATGAATTCACTAGATTAGGCAATGAAAGCCAGTGCGAACAAAACAACCAGCTGGCTCAAGAATATTTCGCACTAGCATAAAAATGCTACGGGAGGGGAGGAAATAAGCTTCTGAACCATCCCCTTTCATTCCTCTGAAGATCATGCCCATCTTTTCTTCAATAGATATTTTTATAGCCTCCATATACGTGTGAAAGTGAAAAGAAATAAAGGTATTTTCATCCTCTGTGCACAGTTACAGTCATTAAAAATAGTAAACTCACATAAGAATGTGATGCACCTTGGTAAAAACTTGTTCATGGAGGAATTCTACCTGAAGCTCTGGAATTTTTCTTTTTTTTCTTTTCTTTCATAATGAGTATTGGAATCTAACTCCATCATTCAAGTCTTTGTAGTTATTTTTAATTCTGGAAAATTAAATGTTTTATAAGTATTTATAAGCATTATTTCTAAAAAAATATAAAATAATAAAATGATATATAGAGGGTAGTATAGTTCCAGAATCAGAAACTGAAAAGGTGCTCTACCTTTGTTACGGGAAGTGGAACAATAATTTCAACATAGAGTAGCATGACAGACTAGACTAGACCCCAGTTTATTTCTTTACTTTTGTCCTGTGTCTAGGGTTGTGTTGAAACCCTGTGTTTCCAAACGTTGGTTTTTTTTCATTTATTTGAGAGGTGACTTTTCATACGTGAGCCAATCCACCCACACTCTTCCTGTGATTATTCTCAAGAAATAAGAAAAAAATTCCACACAATGTGCATACCCAATAGCATTGCAAGCCTCGTTTCTCTTGATTAATAGTTTGCTTTCTTTTCTAGTTCACAAGAAATGTGTGTTCCCATGAGGTATTTTGGAAAATGAGTTATTCAACGGGAGGATTCTCTCCTCTGGATGCCACACTTGCCAGAAAAAAAGACGTCAGTAAAAACAGCCTCACATTTGGTATTTGAAGGAGTGAAAGGCAACACTTAGGAATTCCCACACGGCATTGCCCTTACAATCTCCTAAGGAAATCCACCATAAAATACAGTATGTGCTGAGAACAGGCTGGGGCACCTAAATATGGATTGCTTCTGGCTTCAGCTATTCAGAAATCCCCAGAACAGGTGCCAGATTAAGTCACCCTACTAGCTGCTTTCCATGGCTGAAGGTCAGCAATAGTTAACATGGGAAGGAATTTGGATAGCACATCTCACAGCCCAAGAGCACTGTGACTGCTCAAACATACCAATGCATTCTTACCTCAGAAAACCTCAAGCGCAGAGCAGTTTCGCTTTCCCTTGACATGGGAGCAGTTTACAGTTTATAAGGAAAACACATTAGTCTTTGGTATCAATGTTAATTTATGCCACATTTCCCATCTATTTATAACTCAAGCATTCTAAATTAGACTATTCGATGCAAATATATTATAATCTGACAGAAGGCAAAATATTCCATAAATCTGATTTGGGAAAGGGAAATATTCATTCATATATAGCTGACTAATGGCTCTACATTTGCAATTTCAGAAACATGATTTTTTCAAAGAATTGCTGACAATCCATGTTAAACTTTGAAGATTAGTATGTTTAGCCATAATTTTGCTCCCATTTGAATTCTACTTTGTTGTCAGCTTGTTTCTTATTGCATTCTTTGTTTCTTAGAACTTGCATAAATAGAGAATTTTTGTTTCTTGAAAGCCTTTTGATCTCCTTTTCATCTCCCACCTGCAATTACAACTCTTTCTGGGTGACATCACCCATTAGATGCAGTGAAAAGAATTCTGATAAAATGGCTGAATAAAGAATTATTGACATCAAGTGGAAAATAGCCATCTGGAACTGATGAACTCTCAAAAAGCCTGTTTGCATGCAAGAATCACGAATGAGTACAATTACAATCAGGGAAATATAGAAAATACTCTGTGCAAGGTATTCAATGCAAACTCAATGCCCAAAACTGAAAAACTCATGAAGGTGGTTGTTAATGCAAAGTTAAATATTTAACCTGGTTAGCTAGAGAATACTCACGAGCACGGATACAGCAGCGGTGATATATTACTATATTTTATTTCAGTAAACGGTGAATTAGCACAGCCCTTGCAATTTCCTTTTCTTCCATATCTTATTAAATTCAGACAGGGTGCACTTTTAAGAATATCCTCCTGTACAGGTAAATTTCATTCTCCAGTGAAACACGCGGTAAGGGCATGGTAAGCCCACATTCCCATTGGTTTGCTATTTTACCCTTTTCCTTACTCCTCAGACTATTAGTTGTTACATCTAAGTCCAAACTCTGAGCAAGCATCAAACAGTATTACTCTCTGAATGTGACTGGAGCTACCCTTACACTGTGCCAGTCAAGAATCTAGTATTTTTCTGAAGCGAGTGCTGGTATATACTACTGTTGTGTTTTCTGGGGTTTTTTGTCTGTGTGTGTGTGTGTAAACTAGAGTTATACTGATGTTAAGCACAGACCTTATTCATATTTATTACACGGACATAGAGTTATGGATTGCAACCCACTTCCATCTTTTAGAAATGAAATTATCTTTGAGGAGACATAAAAAGCAGCTGTTGTCCCTGGGCTCTGTCTGGTCTGTTGCAGTTCTTCTTAACCTTCACAGCATAAAATTGAAGACAGGGAGTGTATAGCATGTACCTGTAATCCTAAATTTTGGCTCTTCTTTTGAAGGAACACAAGAAGTTGTAGAGAGGAGTTTCCGTCAGTTTACTTTTTTCCCAGAGTGGACAGAAGTGTTATCTATCCTAGCTTTGGTACTCTTGGTTTGCTGTCTAGAAGTAATGTGATAGCTAATTCTAGAAAATTTGCAGGTTTACATGGAGTAGAGTTTAACTCACAGTTACAGATTATTATTATTATAGTGACTTTTTAGAAAAATCTGCTAAGTCTTCCTTGACTGAATAATAAGACATAAAAAATTACTGGACTCCAGAGTATGTTGAAAGACCATGACACAGAGATTCAGTAATAACCCCTAACAGAATAACGACGGGCATACAGAGTCTTACAGTCACAATAGGTCTGTGTCCACAATCACAAAGGTATTTCCCATAGCGCTTATACCAGCACTGTTTACTAACAGGCATGGAGAATGTCAGGGCTTTCCATTGTACTTTGAACTTACACAGCTTATCACTTCATAGTAGAGATGATCTAAATGCATTCTCTGGTTCAAAACTAGCTCCCCTCTGGAACAACTTAATAGGTGTTCCTACTTCAAACTTAATTATTTCTAGTTACCTCTAAATCTAGTCATATCTAGAAATTTCTTTCATACACGGGTTATATCTGCTCTAAATCCATCAAAGTCGCCCAGGGTTTGTACCGTTGCAAAAGCAAAAGTAAAACAGGCACTGCATATCCTCTCATTCCCAAGAGACTCTTGACTCTCCCTATTTGGAATGGCACTTATGGGAAACCCATGAGCTTTGCAGAAATGACTAAACCAGATTTGATTTAAAGCAGATATTTTGAGAGTTCAGGTCAGCAGTGTATGTGAGTGAGGTGATGAAAACTCCTGCTAAGCCATGCCTAGTTTTCTGATAGTCTTAAACACAAAGAGAGATGGAAATCAGAAAATGGTTTTAGAAACTCTGAGAGAGATGTGTTTTGCATATGACCCTTTCAAAAATGTCAGGAACAGTGTATTTGCCTTTCTTGATCTTTAAATCAATACCTTCTGGCTACATAAGACACTAGCAAATACATTTGGACTCCAAACAAATTCTTTCAAAACTGTCACAAGTGACTTTTTACATGGATCATCATTTATGTGACATTTACAGTTCCTGGCAAGAGCAGGCACAGACATGCCCAAAAGAGCCACTATTTTTGCTCTGAGAAAGGGGAACCTCAGAATGATTCTTTTACCAAAGAAGAAAAACAGTTTGTTGTATGGCAGACTTTTACTTCATGCATCTTATTTAAAATCCTATAGGTAAGAGGTAGTTATTAGAGGGAACACTGCGACCTCTTTGACTGCAATCATCAATATGGTGATGTCACATAGCTGCACTTTGCTTTGTACTGTCCAGATGACACAGTTCCTCATTTTTCTTCATGTTGGGTTGAGATCATTGCTTGGGTAAGAGGCAATTACCTGAAGCACATCCGAGAGATGCTGGCGGACTGTCTGAGAGAGGTTCTGTCTGAGACTCAAGGAGCAATTTCCTTCCTTTTAGCCAAGCTTGAGGACTGAGAGTACCTTTTAGGATCTTTAGGTGCATCTTCATGCCTTGACAGCAACAGTAACCAGGGAATTGTTCTGTTTTAGTTTCTTATTTACAAGCACTTGTTCAAACAAAGATTTTCCAATGTTTTTTCTATCCCGAATAACCAATTATACATTCCACGTTTTAAAAGCATTGCCAACCTCATCAAGAGCAAAATATGCTTTGTTTTCTACTCTATATCTTTTGTGCATTGCTGCTTAATAGCTGTCCTCACTTCCACTACCATTTCCACTCTGGATGTACACTACTTATTGGCTTTTTAGTTCATTGTATCTGAAGGACACAGTCTCTCACAAGGCAGCAGATAAGATCGCAAGTGGAATATGTGCTCACGGTCCTCACATCTAGAGTTCTGGATAGATGAACTTCTACCCTGGTGTTACCTTTATTTTTTGGTCTAGTGAGCTGATTTTTATTGAGCACTACTGATATAATAACTTAATATAATAACTGTATATAATATAGTATTATAACACAATATAACTTATAACTATTATAACTAAGTTATAATAACTTAGGATTTTATTTAGAGGAAACTTGTCTAGGTTTGGATGGTTGGAAGGTATTTATTTTAAATTGTGTAATCTTGATTTAATCAATAAGGTGAGGTTTTGTATATGTATGTGAATCTATACATTCATCCATAATATTTGGGACAGGTGCATCATCTAAATTGATCAGATAATTACATAAATTGCATAGCTAAAAGCAGGAGTTTACTAGAAAATGCCATGTAATTGCTAGTACAGAAACTGAGGCTTGATTGTGGTTTATCAGACCTACTCATCTGAAGGTTTCACTTTAATAATTTGTGCTGTTAGAGAAGATAACATTACTTCATTCCCCAGCACTGAGGAATGAAGCTGTTTCACAGGTTGATGCAAACAGAAGCAGTTAGCTGCAATAGTTTGTTGGGGTCAGTCCCTCACTGTCACTGCACAGAACACAGCTGCTTTACCAGGTCAGAGAATGCTTTTATGTTTAGTTCACTGTTAAGGGTGCATTATAATCTTTCTATTAGTTTTCCTGAATGTAACACATATCCATCATAAATGTTTTACTAATGTATTCAGAAAACAGGTAGCACAGCTTGTCAGTTTTTACAGACTATCACCATCTGGTGCTGCTAGGGCAGGATGAGGACTCAAACTTCCACTGAGAAACTGTCTGAGATCTCATCTCTTGTAACAGTTTCAGTTAAAGTACATCTTAAGAGATGAACAGAGTGGATGGCAGGCTTTACAGAATGAAGACAGGTTTTACAGAAGAGGTCTGTTCCAAAGATGATCCAATTCAATAGCGGACTTCTCTGTGGTTTCACAGTGTTTTCTGGGATTTTACACCAGATCTTCACAGTAAATTTTTTTCTCACTGTAATTTAAGAGAGTAAGGAGGCAAGACAGACATTTAAAATGTATTTCTTTTGTTTGGAAAGCCTCATATCTAGTGTCTGTATTCTAAGCATCTGTTAGTTAGGTATTGTCTTTCACTATTGTGTTAACCTATAGGACTGATACTTTCATTGCTTTGGTTTCTATGGAAAGACAGAAGGTTTCTATTAAAACAACAAATGCAAGCTTCAGTATAAATAATGAAAACTATTCTGCTAACTCACTTGAGTGGCAGTCTGCAAAGACAGCCAGAGAATCAAAATTTTACTGTCCAGGTCGTGTTTGGATAAACATCTATGAGAGCAAGCTTTCTTATCAGGTTCCAGCACTTCCACTTGGCATCTCAGCTGGAAATACCAGAAGAAAAGCCTTTCTGTTGGACCACGGTCATTTCCAGCTCTAGTCCCTGGTGGAAATCAGAGGTGCCAAATTAATTTTGCTCATGAAGGGTTCAGTATAAGTTCATTTCCAAACAAGGTTTCTGTTGCATTTCTTCCTTAAAGCCTGTGTGGAGGCTTGTTTTGTAAGTGCCAGGGGGTTTTGTGGGTTTGTTTGTTTGGGTTTTGGTTTTTTTTGTTCATTAGTTTTGTTTTGGTTTTGTTTTGTTTTGTTTGATTTGGTTTGGTTTGGGTTTCTGTTTTGTTCTCTTTGGTTTTTTTTAAAAATTGCTAATTGTAAACCAGGATTGCCTTCACTTCTAATTGCTGTCTCGGGGTGTGACTCCAGCCAATAGATCTAAACAGGACTGCTGATTTCACTTATTTTAATTGTCCGTTTTTCTGTAAAAGAGAAAGGAAATGGCTAAGGGATTGGATGGAACTTTCCTTAGGTTAATTATTAAGTCTAACCCTTTTCCACAAAGTGTATTTTTCTCCTGCCCAAGGAGACTTGAGCAGCAATCCCTTACATACCCTAAGACTACCCTAATCATTGCACTTCAGCATAGTCTGGGAGTGGGAAGGAGGAGAGTCTTCTCGGCCTCTTTGGCTGAAGCTATTTCATTTTTAATAAAAAAATATAAATTAGATGAAGGAGTGTAATATACAGCTCTTAATATTCTGACAAGTGATTAAACTAAAAGATGATTTTATTCTCTGTGTTTACCTCAACACTTAAATGAGTGCATATGAATAGAGCTGTTTCAGCTGGAGAGGTAGACCAGATCCTCTGTTCCAAAATGTGTTAAAACCAAATATTAGGCCATGCTTTCTGAAAGTGAGTTCAAGACTTCTGAGGGAGATGAAGAACGTGAGTTGAGGACTTACAAAACCGTCCTGAATGCTCTAATGGCAACATTGAAGATGGCATAAGCACCTCTTCGGTAATTTTTCTTTGTGTACCATGACAGGTCCAGTAGAAGTGTTCTGAGAACTCCCAGACCTTGAGGGAACATTTAGTGGGATTTTTAGTTCAGTGGATGTTTAGTTCACACAGGCGTGGTTTGAGTGGTCTTGCACATGGACATAAGTAGATACTTGCGGGCAAACTGGGACTGATCTTGATGGATTCTCCTCTTTAGTCAGTGAAGGCACTGTTGGGGGGTCATTCATCCTACATACCTTAGGCTCACATCTTATGATAGGCTGAGTGGTTGATGAAGGTTTCTATTTCTCTTCACAGTAGGAACCTAGACATACAGCTTTAATTATATCAACTATTAAGGGTATCTGGTAGCAATTCTGCTGTTAAAGACTAGTATAAGTGGAAGTATAACCTGTAGAAGAGGATACATTTACAAAATTCAGACGTCTATACTGTTTGATTACAGCTTGTGGAGTCTTTGAAAATCACAGTTTTGAATGTCAGCAGTAGAAAAAGGAAGCAGATAGTGCAACCTTTTTGGTGATGTAGCTGTGGGGTAACTACTCTCCCTAGAATTGAAGTCAGGTGTTTATGTGCTCTTATAAGATAAATAACAATCCTTATTTTTCTTTGTAAAGTAGTTCAGCATAAAAATGCCAAGTAAGAGCAAAAATTATTCAGTATACTGCCTTTAAAAGCTTTGATAAAGTTCATACTTCTTTTTCCTGTTCTCATATATAGGTGGTAGACTACACCGCGTTGTCAATATACTGCGGCATAGAACCATAGGCAGTCATGTGCCAGCACAGGGCAGAGACAGAAATTTCCATCTGACAGATAGCAACTTGAGTTGTGAAGCAAGACCTTATCTTAAATACATTCTGGTTTAATTCTGATGTTTGTGTTTGAAAAAAAAGGGTTCTCTCATTCTGTGGAGAAGTATTACAGTCTTGAGTAAAGTGAACCAAGATTTTCCTGCTGCTTGAAACAGGAGAGGTGATGATGAGAGTTACTGGGAGCTCACCTAAGGTAAGACAGCTACTTTAGCTCAATGTAACATCTTTGCCTAGAAAGCAGGAGTCCAGGCTCACCTTCTGTCTGAAATTGTCTATTTTACTGTGTGTATTTTCTTGAATTCAGAAAAACGCATGGATTGTTCCTGTGAGCTGTCTCTGCTGTGGAACAGTGTGGAAATGGGCTACAATCCAGCAACCAAAGTCACTAACCCAGTTATCAGGCCATTTCTCATTTCTTCCTGCAGATTTCAGCTTCTTGGCTAAGGAAGACAACAGTTTTTGAATATCAACATCACTAGGAACTGTATTCAGTATAGGCTGTGCACTGCTGTGCTTATAATTCTTGACTCAAACTGTGAGCTGGGAAAGGGACAGACTCTTTCCAGTTCCTAATAATTCATTTGGCCCACTCAAGGGCCAATTAATTTTAACAGCGGTTGCTTACCTGTCTGGAATAAATGAACTTCAGAGAAGGCCAAGGAAACAGAGCTGAGACACACATCTGTTCAGATCATAGTGCCAGTGGAGTTTGTGAAATGATGCATTTTTTGTGTAGAAAATCCCGATTCCGTCTTTCTGCATGAAGTATATATTTTTTTTCTCCAGAAGTTAATTAATTTATGCTTCATAATGTTCCTTCCATTACTAACATTGCAGCCTGCTGCACAATACGCACATCAGGTGTTTCTTCTTTTTTTAGACTTTCAAACAACTGTAGCACAACACTAGCTGTTTAGCAAGACAGAGCACATACTACCCGTTGCTAATTCTTCTTCAAAGCAGCAGTTGAATTAACATAAGCTTTAAGTAGGCGTTATGTATTCATTTGCACATTTTCTGCTGCTGCTTATGACTAGTTTAGCTGCAATCTGCTACACATAAAGGATTACTGCACATATACAGAGCTTTATAGAAGTGACACGTCTGTCAGGTATCTCTGCATAAACTCATGCAACACACTATGGGTCATTAATTTTAAATGTCTGGAGGCAGAGAGATACAAATCTCTTTCTCTCTCTCTTTCTCTACCGTCTCACCCACCACCAGCTCGAGACAGACACTGTAAATTGGCACTCCCCAAAATGTACTTCATCATCATGAGTCATGTTTCAGCTTATTGTCCTTTTTCTCTGTTTTCTATTTTTCAGGTGAGTTATTTGTTTAAAATATACCTGCAATACTCTGGTCGTAAACGAGTTCAGGGTTTTTGGTTTGGGTCCTTTTTTTTTTTTTTTCATTTAGATCAGAAGACTGAGCTTGGTAAAAAGGAAGTGATTACAGTGCTTCCTTCTTCATATACCACTGCTGCAGTATCCCCAGTCTGAAAGACTACATGCAGAATCCCTCTGCTGGGTGTGTTGAAATAACTTTGTTGAACTATTTCCTTAGAAAGAATAAGATGAAAACAGCAGTATAATTCTCTACAAGATCTCAATTCAGATCTTTTCTGCAGAAGTTCCAGTGATAGCTCGCAACTACCCCTTTTTTCTTTTTTTTTTTCTGGATAAACACCATTTGCAGAAAAAATTGGTACTGTTGCTCCCTGAATTCGTATTAAATCAGGCCATATGCTATTTCTAGTTCTGGAAAATATGATCTTTTTCTTCTCCCTTCTGCTCAGAAATTACTTTGCATGGCTTTTTTTTTCTTTTCCCAGAGCATGCTAGTATACGGTGTTTTGTTGATGTATACAGTGGTAATTTCCAAGACCACATAGGAGAAAAAGGAAAGTGTATGCTGTTTGTTTGGATGGCTTATCCAGTCATTGCACAGTGAAGGCAGAACTCAGTCATGAATTGCTCTTCATTTTGTATCAGTTACCACTGTGACCACTCTGTGCAAGTTGCTTTGCAAACAGAACTGTAGAGATATATTTAATCTCTTACCTCACTGAGAGCATTGCATAAAGCAATGCATGTAGGGGATTACGTGAAAAAATATATGGCCTTTTTTGTTGTTTGCTTGGTTTTTGGTTTTTTCCTGACCTACATTTTATGTGGCATATGCCAGGAGAGCTTAAGCATTTTATAATACATCTTCTGTATACATTTTCAAACACTTTTTTTCCTCTGCCTGTGGTTGCTATGTATGAAAACCTGTGCACTGTATCACCGAAGATATGCCAAATATTGAATGTCGTGCAAGGACAGCAGAGCTATTCCAAGGGCAGATGGCTAAAAGTTAGACTGTGACTAGAGTATATGAGGCCCTAGTGTGAGGTAGTGTACCTTTCTAAGACCTCCAAACAATGTAGCACGAGCTGCCTTGCTTCCTCCACTCTCTTTGGTATCACTGATTTACTGAGTCAGGCTGCAGCTGTGAGAGGTGAAAGGAAAGGTGGCTGACAGATTGCAGAAACCACTGTAAGACCCGAGATGAGAGGGCTGATGTCTATGTTTCAAAGACAGCAATCTTCTCTATGAAATCCATATTTTGACATTCTCATTCATTTAAAATCACTCCTGATAAATTGTTCCTTTTGCTTCTGGGGTACTGTAGCATGCAGTATACAGTTTCCAGCCACTTACAGGTTGCGAATTAGGAACCCTACTCGATAAAGAAAATCATTAACTTTTGAACCTCACTTTGAAATTCTAAACATACATTCTTTAGAGATAAGCAACTTCTTTTTTTTTTTTT
>VZTA01029686.1:241407-309008 GCA_013398855.1 Mohoua ochrocephala
ATTTATCCCTGAATATTATTTTTAAAAATCCCAGTGGAAATAGCTTGGATGCAGTAACTGAATGATATGTTGACAAGTTTCTTTTCAGCTCTAGGTGAAATGTCCCTGTTGTCATGTATGTTGTTTGACATTATAAAAACTGTCTTTTGAAACAAGAGTTTTCCAACAGGGAAAGAGGAAAAATATCATGATACCCTAAACCTTTTATTTGAAGCAGAACAAAGGAGTGCCACACTAAAAATGTAATTAAGAGATTTTTTTCTTGCTTGCTTTTATTATTTTTTTCACATTTGATTGTACAGTTTTTGAGTTCTTAATATATAACACACTGCATCAATTCTCATGAAGGAAAAACTCAAGCCTTTGACATGGGGTTGTATTCATCTCCCCAGATTTCACCCATAAAATGTGCATACATTTAATCTAAACTAATCAAGCAGGCTCCATTCGAAACACCTCCATACAATCTTAATACAAATGTCTTGGGCCAGTGGGATGAATGGCTCTCTCAAGATGCCTGCCTCTCAATTAAACATAGATGGTGCCTAGATGGCCATCCTAGACCTGGTGCCACATATAACTTTTAGATGATTAAGGCTTGATGAGGTGAATTGCATGTAAAATCACATAAAGACTGATAAAACACAACATGGACTTAAGAACTTTTTATTTAGAAGAAATTCCAACATTAATTATAATATAGAAGAAATATAAAATAAATTAGATATCAAAATCTCTTGCTGTTATATTGCTCTGCAATATGGCTTCATGTGAAATAAGTCAACAGTGAAGGAAAGAAGGCTGAATAATCAGAGAAATTATCAGTCTCCTTAAGAGAGAAAAACAGCTCTCATTCTTTCCTCTGTTCCCTAGGCAGACTAGTGATTTGCATTATGCTCCATGCTCCTCTCTAAGGGTATGGGCAATAGAAGCAATAAAAGAAAAAAGTTGTCTGTTAGTAACAAAGGATAGTCCAGGACAACAGGGCAAATGAGGAGGACAATAAAGGTGATAAATTATGGGAAATTGAGTTCAGTTAAGAAAAAAACCAAGTACACGTACCATTTTTTAAAAATATTGGTCTCAACTGGTTCGTCTTTAGCTGCTTAATTTTGTCAAAATGGTGCTTCCTAATGAAAATTATTTCAGCATTAATTTGCTGTGTGTTTTTTCGTAGTGTATTTGGTAAACTCATTTACAAAAGCATTCTTTTTATTCAAGAACACCACCATGTGTAAAATACAAACTCTCATTTTACAAAGTAAAAAGAAAACATAAAAAGTAGAACACTATGGTGTTATAAACCCCTCCATATTTAAATAGTTGCATCCCATCCACTTACTTTCACAATGGTTTCAGCCATGTGATTCCTGTGTGTAGTAATTATTCCCATAGAAATGCTATGTGTCCTTAAGCAGCTGTAATGACTGGAGAGAATGGCATTTTAGTACTGGACAGTGATCATCCATTTGCATACAGGAAAGAGGTTCTGGTAATAATTTTTCTTCAGATTTAAACATCAGAGAAAATGATTGCACTTTGGGGACTTTATGTAACTTATTGTCTCCAGAAAGCTAAGAAAATGCCTTTGAAAGACTCTCAGCTAACTGTGGGATGCACATCTGTGCATGCATCAGACTCTGTTGATGGAAGCTACTGGGCAAAACACTACTATTGTAATGAGTTATCTGCATTCACTAATGACCAGAAGAATACTTGATTAGAAATCACTTTCTGATGTTGGAACCTTAGACGCTAATGCTTGGATCAAACAACAGAACTTAAAGATGGAAAACCTCATTTTGTTACTTTTATGTCAGATCTTTACTGGTGCCGTGTACTCAGAACTTCCAATGGTTTCTGGAAGAGCCATTTTATGCCTTGGCACCTCCAAAAATGAGATTATGGAAAACTGACTTGAAAAATCTCATGCAGGTAATACTGACTGAAAAGCAACATTTCAAAAATCAAATGTTTTGTTTAAGACATCCGTCATTGTAAATGATGCAAACCTCTGTATTTGGTTTTTGGAGGCATTTGTACTTTACACAAAACAAGGGCCATTACTAAATTAGGTAGTTTGAGGAATCATTCTTTTAAAAGTATTAACCCTGTGAACACTTGCTGGAAAGCCAGCCCAGAGCTTTTCCAACATATTCCTTGTGTTTAATGAACTATGGCTACACAGGGGCTTACTGTCATTTGGGTATGTGGTTCCACCATAATCAGTGAGCAGCCCAGAGAATCACTATTCATCAATATGGACATGGGTGTACTGTTTGTCCCTAAATAAAGATGGTTCATAAATGTAAGGGGGAGAAAAAGACTCTGTAAGTATGAAAAGAAATAGAACATTCATTAAAACCAAAAGTTTTCTGAACAGAAGCAATTCTATTGAATTCAGCAGAATTGTTATCCCAGAATGCCATTATTCAAAGCTACGTGGGAATTTTGTCTGTAGAATTCCCATTAATTTCGCTGTGAAAATTTCCGATGATGATTATCACTGTTTTCCTTTTGTCCAAATGTTTCACCTAATTTTTTTAACAGAAGCCTTACTTACTCTTAAATGTACTTCTCTGGCAAGGTTGTAAACAACAGCCCTCATTCAGCAAATGTTTGAGGTAACTACAGACAACACAGATCATAAGAGGTACATGAGAGGTACAGGAGAGCAGCTTCTCTGCTCTGGCTGATTACATATTTGAGAGACCTGAAAGGGTAGCGGTGATGTTGCAAGGTAATGCCAAGACAGCAGGTTTCACCCAAGGGTGTAGTTCAGACTATGGCATAAGTAGCAGCTGCTACACCAACTTGCTTAAAGTCTCATTATGTCATTCCTGTACCTGCTAAACTGCAGAGGTTCACTGGTGACAGCTCCACAATTCTAGGAAAGTGTCATAATAAAGAATGGTCAAAGAGGTAAAAAATGGGAGAAGTACAGATTATCTTTGCAGTTGAGATCCAAATTAAAGTCCCTTTATTTTGGAAAAAAAAAAAACCAACTGGAAAAAAAACCCAAAACAAAACAATAGATGGTTCAATATTATTTTGAAATGCTACATCTACCTTGCTATTTAGAAGCAGGCATGTACTCTCAAACATATATATGCATGCATATGGATATATGCCCTTTTAAGAGGAAATAAATTCAGTCACATGTTGTGCTGGTTTGGAAACANTCTGTGCAGCTCCTGTATTATTCAATTAGCCCCCAGGCTGTCGGGGTGATCTTGTCCTTTATGAATCTGAAAGTTAAAAGCCCACCCTAAGTTAAGCACGTGGGCTGGGTTTATACTTACCCTTCATTTATTTCGAGACCCAGACTCGTAATTTGTCTCCATGGTCACTGGCAGTTTCTGGAGGACAGCTGATGCCTTCTGCCTCCATCTCTCTCCGAGACTAGAAGGATCTCTCAGCATGTGCTCAAACATCTATATAAAATACAGAGGCAAGTACAAGACTAACTTCAACTGGAATCACATTTTAGATGACTAAAATTAGTGAGGTGAATCCTGCCCATTTAGGTTCATTATGTCTACACAGACACTTGGTGTTGTGCAGCAAGTGTAGACTACAACAAATATTATCCTCTTAAGATCCCAGAACTTCAAAACAGCCTTGTGAAGTTCTTTGCCTGAATTATTGTCTAAACTGGGTGTGAAGTTTAAATATTTGACTGAAGTTTGAATAATGTCTTCAGCATTTGGCTGGCATTTTCAATAAATGTACACAAGTAAATTTTTCAAAACCTCAGAAGCTCACCTCTTCTGCTGAAAGTATTGATTTGGTCTTCAGCACCTTCTTGTGAAGCAAAGGAAACTATTGTAAAAAATGCATTCATCTGAGAGCAAAGACAATGAGAATAGATGCAATTGTCTTGAGTCAGAGTTTGAACTCTTGATTTTAAATTGATAATTAGCTTTTTTTTGGTCTCAAGAATGTTATATTTCTGAAACAGAAATGACTCTGAAACAGCATGTTTTTCTTTATTTAAAATTTTCAGTCTATGTTTTATATGATTATAGTAAAGCACAGTCTCTACTAAAATTACCACCTGTGCAGAAAAGACTTACTATGAAAAGGATGTGGAAAAAAGCAATAGAAATTGCTGTTCATTTCATATTGTCTTCACCAGCACTTCTTGGATATTAGGGTGTAAATAAGTTAGGAATGGACATTCACTTCATGTGTTCACACTTTTGGGAGTAGATGAGGTATTTGAAAGCTCAGTACTGTCTGTTCTGATGTCAAGACCTTTCTAAATTAAAGGCTTCTATTGATGTACAATCTTTTTTCCTCATTTTATTTCTCCTCAAAAGAAAGAACCTTACGGTGATTGATTTTTTGCACATGACTAAAAAAATCTTAGCTTGAAAACTTGGGGATATAATGAGTGACATTTATGTAAAATCTGCCTCTATTCCAAAACAGTAAAAGCTTTTCTGGCTTTTCACCTCCAATCTGGATCAAAGGCAAAGTAGAGACAAGTTTGAATAAATGGCATCTCTCATATTTTTTTCTTCCCTAGAACAAGCAGCCTATCTCCACCTGGCAACCCTTAGGAACAACAGTCCTGGTGGAGCAAACATATAAGAAATGGTCCTGCAGTAAGGCGTTTGAACCTGACAACTTGCACTTCTTGAAAGAGATTAGTGCTTGGTCTTGTCCGTCGCCAATCATGGCAGCAGAGCCATGCGATTTTCATTCACTTTCCCTTTAGCAAACTTCTCAGTGCTTCTTTTCATTTCTATGCCTGTTTAATTTATATTCTTCTACAACCAGTGGATAAGATGGCACAATTCCCACTCAAGTATTGTGTATAAGAATTATGTAAATAAACTTTTCTTGAGGTCCAGGCGGCTTTTTCTCCTGCTGTACCATACCTGACAAGCAACTGCTCTCTGGCTTCTAAATTTGAGCATTTATTAGAAATGCTTTTACATCAGCTGGCGAGGTGACAATAGAACAGTCCTATCTACAATAGAAGGAAATGTTCTCTTCAAAAGTATTATGCAAAAACAAAATGGAAAAAACATTAAAATAAAGCACTTAAAAATATGCTACGAAGTCCTTGATGTGTCTTTCCATTATCTCAAGATGACATAATTATTAAAAACCAAAAAATAATATGTTCCTAGGCAGATCACTACAGCTTAGGACTTGTCTAATGTATTTACGTACGTTTCATAATGCTTTTCCTGTCTGTTGCGTGAGTTCATCTGCACTGATTTTCACACTGACGCTGAAAATAGCTGCCTTGGTTATTCCCATTACACTTCCCTGCCTAAACTGGTGGGCACCAATGCATAAACCAAATACACAAACCCAGGACAATTCTCTCTTTTGAATCTTATATTGCTTTTTATAAAATGACAAAATTGGCTTTCAGAGACAACATGCTATTACAGTAAAGCTTCATCTCACAGTATAGTTGAAGGGGACAGCCACAGTCATTCTTTGACAGGGAGCTCCCTTCTGATAGGGACAGGTAATGCTATAGCTTCCCCAACTCCAGACAGTCAGAAATCATGGGTTAAAGTTCATTCTCAACACATCCAATATCATAATCAAAAAATGCCAACAGCACACGTTTTTGTTTTTCCTCTTGGGTTTTGAGGCTGCAGGTGTGCTCATAGCATGCTTTCAAAGTGTTTTTTTCAGGCAGGAATACTTTTTTTTAGTTTTTAAAAACCTGGAATTATGTTTTTGCTCCTCATCTCCAAGAGCTGATGTCTTATAAAACGCCTTAATGAAATGAAGGCCTCAGAAACATTACGGGAGCTGGGAACACATATATTAGAAAATCATGAAAGATGTAATGTGTTATTTCTATACTATAAAATAAAACTTGGCACCAAGAAAAGTGTGCAAAATTTAAATAATGAAAATTAAATATTGCTAGCTGATCTTTAAAAGGAACTGTACAAACATTCAAAGTGCCAATGTTTGACTTTTCAATTAAAAAAAAGCAGTAAGAAATATGTTTTTCATTTCACTGCCTCTCGCTATTCATACAGGCTAATTCTCACTCTACCAGTAGCTCATTTCTTCAATTACAGGATGTACCTTCATTATACTTGATATATTATATTAAACAGTAAGTGTCTTATGCTAATATACAGAAACTTGCAGTTGCCAGGCATCGTCCTTAAAGGAAAAAAAAAACTTTTAATTAAACTGTTGTCTTCAATATGAATAGTTGTCATAAGCTACTGCCATTACCCAAGGGGTAATGTTTCCAAAGCTCATTATGGAATTATTCAATGCGAAATCCCACACTAGCATTTACTGAGTAGTACATGGAATACATAAATACAGCCAAATTGCCAAGCAGACAGTTCTCTAGTGTGGCACCGAAGGAATGAATTGTATAACAGAACCAAAGAAACTCTGGGCAGTTTCTACAGTTTCCCACTGTATTCTGTGCAGAAATGAGACAATAACATTTATCATTTGTATCATCTGCTCTTATCACTGTAATACTCATCTTTTGCCTGCTAATACTTATCCTAGTATTAGATCTTCTTCAAAATTCCAACTACTTTTAGTTATGACTAATGTTATAAATTTTTTCCAGATTACAGTAACAAGAAGGATAATTATTTGATGTCGATAAGGAAAATTTACTTATTTACAAATCATTAAAAAAAAATCAAACTTTGCCCAGGAATTTTAATAAATGCATAGACGTTCTTTATTCTCTTTTAAATTTGTGTTTCTTTAGGAAGACTTTCCTATTTGTTCTGTGCCGTCATACCAGATTTGTCTGCCACATGTGTTCCTGAACTTCTGATAACTTTTGAGTCTGTTTACTGATTTCAGACGAATTCAATTCAGAGGTGGAATTTTCATAAAGAATTCCTAAGTACATCATTCAAAGCTGGTTGGGTGGAGGAGTATGTGTCCCAATGAAAGTAAAATTGCCATATGAACTTATATGGGATTAGGTACCGAAGAATTAAACCAGGAAAGTGCCCTTAGAAGTCCCCTGATGCATAGAAGAGTCAGTCAAATTTGTCTCCTTCTTGATATCAGATTCAGTTAAGGATGATAATGATGAGCACTTTCGGCAGCCTTCAATTGAAGTTCAGATGGTGAGCTATCTTACTACATACTCCTTGATGATGTGATACAGCCAGGAAACAGCTGTCTGTTTCCTTCTCAGACTACAACATTTATGCAGGGGAAACTATGCTGCTCATGTCATATTAACCTTTGGTGGAGCCAAGCATGTGCAGCAAACTCCGAAGATTCACTTTGGGTTAGCTGGAACTGTTTGTGGCAGTTTGCGAGGAACTTGTAGAAACAAGCTTGGATGATGCACCTGGAGGAAGCCTTCAGGTGCTCAGAGATCCACTAACAGTAATTAGAACACCCCTGTAAATAAGGAATAGAAAGTCTGTTTTTCTTAGAAGCACATAGGCTTTTTGTGTCACTACCCAGCATATATGAAACATGGCGACAAGGAGGAAAGTCAGCGAAAATGAGAACAAGACAAGCGAGCAGCAAAACAAATCTGCACTTCAGAGTCTAAGTAGGTGAGTCATATGACAGGAAATGAGAAAATTAACAGAAATAGAGCCCAAACCAGGGACAGTGGACAAACTGTTTGAATTCTGTCACCTCAAACTGAAATGATGTTTGTGGTGGTTGTTTTTCAGAAAGCAAAGATCAATATATGTGATTGTGTTGAGAAAATTGTTATTATATGTAATTTTGCAAGCATTAAAAATTTCCTAATTTTTGCCAAGGCTGTGTCAAGGAATTTGTGCCTCCAGGCTTTGGGGGATCTTGGCCCGAGAAACAAATTTAAAACTTGATTATTATCCACTAATAACTATTGTGAGTAAAACATTCAGAGAAAATGAAAGAATAAAAGTGGATGCTCACATTTCTCCATTGAGGAAAAAGATGAAAAGAGTGAAAAAGTTTTAAATAGTTATTTCATGATGGATGCATGGAAAGAAGAAGAGATGAAAGGTAAAAAAGTGGGTTTGAATGAACAGCAGTTTTGAGAGACGAACCAGTCATGCTATAGCAAGCATTAAAAAAAAAAAATCAGTAAGCACAGATATATCTGAAGTTTTGAAAGATCAGTTTGGGAACTCCCTACCCCCCAAAAAACCCCCTTATTTTGATAATATTTGATTAAGTACAAAAGGGGACAAAGGGGGACAAAAAGTAGGTTGAGATTACAGGTAATTCACAGATATCACTGGACTACAAATTCATTAGCAGTGGTGCTCATGTCTCACCAGGCATGGTCTTTTGTGCTGAAGAGTTGGCAACAGTAGTAATATAGTAGGTTCTAAAAGTATTTTTGCTTTCAATGGAATTTTTGCATGACGAGAACAAATGAAGTGATAGTTTAATGATTGAAAGAGTTTGTTTGTTTGTTTTTTCTCTAGATACAGAGAAATGCTACTTACTAAATAGCAGAACTGAAACTTCAACTGAAAGAAATGTAGCAAAACCAGCAACAGAGGTGAAAACAAGTTCCTGGCTTGGAATCACACATCTTGTTAAACATAATATTTTGTATATATCATGCATAGATAGATAAACATTTTAAGAGTTTAACTAGCTTAATGTTTTCAAACACCAACTGAAAAAGTTACTCGACATTCTTACTTTTGGAGGATGAGGTTGTAAGGTAGCCTTTGTATTTGATTTTTTTCTTTTTTGCAAAGTAGAAGGATCTGGAAACTTCCACAGTTCTGCAGTTTACGGGTTTGTAAGATAGCAGTTGCCAGTGGCCTTGTTCATCCCACTTTATTCACCCAATAATACATCTTTTTTGTTTCTCCACAAATTAAATTAGAATTCATAATTCTATATCTGAATTAGCTTCCCACAGAGAGCCTTATTATAACAAGTGCAGTTGTAATAACTCATTTTAACAATTTAATCTATAAATTGGTAGAAAGTACTTTATGTGTTTCTGTTAGCGAACAGAACTTACCTTTAAAGGAAATTTAAAAGTATTATATGTACAGCACACTGACTGACTGATACATTTTTGCATATCTGCCATTACAGTACATTAGGGATGTAATAATGCACTAAATAGGAACGTTAGCAGAAGACCTGAACATGAATTTGGGAGAATTAAGACTGAAGAGAAAGAAATAATTCTTTTGTGAAAAGAGCAGGCTTGTGCTGATGTGTTAGTGTACGTGGAAACGTATTCTAATGAATACCGAGATTTCAAATAAAAACTGCTGCCAGAAGTGTTGAAAGACTGTCTTATTGTGGCACACTGTGCCTACCCTGCAGGCAATTCTGAGTGACGTGGCAGATATAAGGCTTTATTTATAGATAGACAGACAGACTAATATGTCTGTATTTTAAGCCATTCTTTCAGAATAGAAATTATTAAAATGGTTTCTCTCTCTTGGTGTATTCCCAACTGTCAGGGAATAGCTGGGCAGAAGAAGGCTGTTCTAGGGCTGGGGGCCTGGCAGGGCGGGCAATGCCACTCTGCCACCAGCAAGGGTGCAGCCCTGCAGCACCTGCACAAGGTGAGCAGGGCAGGAATGGTGGCAGGGGTTGGGAACAGCCACAGCCCTGCTGACATCCTCATGGCTCTCTTTCCCAGGAGATGGTGCAGGGCTGCTTGGAGGCACCACCTCAGGGCATGGGCAGCCAACCTCCTTGGCATGGGAGGAGACTTCAGAGCCTGCTGAGGTGTTCAGAATCCTGACACAGGCAATCTCTTTCTCTTGTCTTTCCTCATTTCTCACTCTGAGTTTTCACAATGCCATTTTCCTTCTCTTACATATAATTTTATCTTGATGAACTTCTGTTTTCAGCTTAAAGAAAAATGTGTATTTTATGAATGGTCTTTTTGCTTGTCAATACTATGTTCCTCAGGAATTTCCATCTTCTATACTGGCAACCTTGGGTTAAAAAAATTTGCTTTGGAATATTCTATTTTAGAACTTAAAATGCCTTGTAAACATGAGTATCAGGTATTTTTATCTCAATATACCTTTGTGAACAAATAAAAAAGCTTGTGACTGGGTCTGAGACCTGAGTTATTCAAAGTCAGAGGAATTTCCAGTCCTAATAATTCCTTTTTTGAATTCTCTGATTTCCTGCACATGTAATTGCTTGAAATAGGATGGATAAGTATGGAAAAAATTGATAGCTTTTAGATCCTCATATGTAAATATGTATTTCTCTGTTAAGAACAGAAACCTAGATATTACTTGCTATTTCACGAATCTGTCAGTGCTAAGTGGCTATATTTAAAACAAGGATTACACAATGCCACTTTGATCATATCAAGCTTTTGTTTTTCTGAACAAAATTATCATCAGTCTTTATCATCACAAAACCTGTATATCTAAGTGTCTTTACCTAAAATTGTTCATACGATTTGGACAGGAATATTCCAAACAACTAAAAATTCATTGAGTGATATCTTTCGTTATTCTTGCAAAATATATATTTTTGTAACGTCTGTAATTTTTGTTCTTATACCACCACAGATCACTGAAGGTGAATTTATTAATGTCTGAGTAATTTTATCAAATATTTATTTAACACAACACAAGCAGTTTAGATGAATGTCTCTGGCTTATGATGGTAACAAATTTCTCAAGGCTTTCTAAAATACAATATGTAACAGAGTGCAAAGAGAACAGCATAAAAATCAGTCAGTCAAAACACATACAAATGCCGTAAAAATATAATTCTTTTCAGGTAAATGAGTCACTGAGTTCACCCAGTTTGAATTTCTCTTTCTTATTTAAGTTGTAGCAATGAAAACTAGAAAATGGCTAGTTTTTCAGGAACTAGAAGTCATCATTCATCTGTAAATCTGACGGTCCACTAGAGCGGAGATTGGGTGTGGAACATTTAATTGCAACCATATCACTACTTGTGACATCAAAAGTTCTTTAAAGTCATTAAAGTCTTTTCCTGATAGCAGTCTAATATGCTTCCCCTCTGCTCTCTAGGAATAGTTGGTTTTCATTTTAGACCATTTTGTTCAATCAGGCTGCGTAAAAAATAGGACAGCAGACAATAGAAACATTTCTTTTTCAGGACTGTTCTCTCAGTACATTTTGAAGATATCAGTGGCTGAGGGACCTGAAGTTACTTCTGTTACACAATCTCAACCTCAATTTCCTAATTCCTGCATCCAGTGTTTTTATTTGCTTGTTATTTAATACTCAGAAGTAGTATGAATGCCATGTGTCTGTGTAAAAGGTTTATACTCAGTGAAATGGACTGCTTCTTAAAGTGCAGTAATTGTGAAACCACATCACTCTACCTCCAAATAGTTAAAAGAGCCACAAGCTAAGCAGGAAAAGAAATGTTATTTTAGACTAGACATAAATGTTAATTAAGAACTTTTACATGCTGAAGTTGAGAGGAAATATCTTCATGTCCTATCCCTCTGAACAGAAGCAATTACCCTGACAGATTTTTGAAAACTTTACCCAGAAACAACATTGTACTAGCTAGAAAAATGTTAATATCTGTCTCCATTTCCTGCCCAGGTATTAAGAGTTATTATATAGAGACTTCAATGGTATATTGCCAAGAAGTACTGAAAATCCAATCTCAATATGTACAAAATTACAAACACAATGCGTGCCAAACAAGTTATGCAAGTAGTTGTCTGGCTAAATTTCTCGTAACCTAAACTGATTCTGTCCCAAGTTGCTTTCCAAATGGATATGGTCTAGGGTGCAAACTTGATCTTCTGCTCGTGATAGATGGCAGTCATTTACCTATTACTTTTATTACTATTAATTAAATCTTTTGAAGTTTATGGCTTAAAATATCCTTGTTCTTGCTTTTAGATCTGTATTACTCCAACTCAAGGTTAAAAGGAAAAAGTGAATCTTCTATTCCACTCTCATTCCAACAATAATTTTCCAGATTGACGGAGATATCGATTTTCCCGTAGCCGTTTGAAGGCAGCATATATCTATAAATATATATATATATGCACACTCACCTTCACACATACACGCATGTATCCACACACTAGAATACATGCATTTGCACATAGACATACACATACAAAGATGGGAAGACTTTTCAAAGCAAAGAGCCTGGCTTAGTAGAAAGCCTCACTTTCTACTAAGATCAAGAAAACTTCTGAAATCCAATTTGCACCTTTGAAAAATCTTCTCCATATAGATTATTTTCAGATTTAATATTGAACAGATTAACCCTGTAGCCTTGCTGATAGAAAGAAAAGGGGCTTAGGTTCTGCTTTGGCATTTGTGTTACAAAACTCCCGCACCTTATTGGAAAAGAAACCTATTGTATTCCATTTGCTGTATTTTATCTTTTCTACAGGTAAGAATAATGTCTATATCACTGAAGTTCCTGTTACTTAGCTTCCCATAAGTTTTCTCTAATTGCAATAGCACATCTTAAAACATTTAATAAAGGATAATTCAGGGCAAAAATATGACTGTTATGTCACAGTTATCTTACCATTTTTTAGCAGAAGAGAGGAAGGGAAGGGAATTACTGTTGATTAATTAATACTGTACTATAAGAATAAAGAGTAAAATTATAGGAGTAGATAAGAATGTTTGTTTTGACAACCACCTCTTTATTACTGTTTTTCAATATGAAATCACTCTGAATTACACTTTATAATGAAAACATGATATCATTTGCAGTTATTTTGTGAGGACTGTGGAAGTATTGAACAACAAAATATCTTTGCTAGAACACCTTCGTTTTCAGCTGAAAAATAAGCAATTTTCTTTTTCTGAAAAGGGTGGCAGTTCTTTTATGGCTTTAACTACTAGTCTCCTCTGGATACTGAAACATGAACATCTTTTCTCATCTAAGACAATGTTTCTCAGTTGCCCGAGGTCCAAATGGCTCCTGTCTATCCCACAGACCGTTCTCATAGTATTTTTCAGTCTCTCCGTATGTACAGGGCATTGTCCATCTATACGAAATCTCTAATTACTTCATGCTACTTGATTGTTTCTGCTATTAGTCCTCCCTTAGGTTTCATTTTTTCAAGCTTTTAAAATTCTTCCGTAGTTCCTTACTACTGTGTTCCTATCTCTCCTCCTTACTTCTTCTACCATCTTTCCTATCCCTTCTCTAAAACTAAACCAGATCCTGGTTCCCTTATAGACAGGCTCCTGTCCCTATCCTGCTTCTTCTCACTTTTGCACAGAAACCTGTTGTTGCCTCCAACCCACCACTGTCATGATTTAGCCAATGTTGACACCTCAGCTTTTCTTCCTATGTCCTTCATTTCACACATGTAGAAAATGTCTTGGTCCCTCTACCTCTTTGGTCTTGATTTTTGACCTGAATTTCCTCATCTGGCACTGAATCTGCTCTTATTTTCCCTTATGGAAAGTAGTATTTTTATCATACTGCTTTGTTTATCGCATTTTCTTCGTATAGCCTCCAATTTCTTTCCCTAATTATTGTTTCTCCTGTTGAAGAACACCTGAGTCTTTTAATTTCCTCTGTTCCAAGTTGCTGTTAACTAGGCCAGACTTATCTTACCTAATTTTAGCTGTCTAAAAGCTAGGATGCAGCCTGAGCTGCTCATCCCACATTTTTGCTTCTGAAGTTAAGAAAGAAAGTCAGTTTGAGACACCAAATCACGATGCTTTCGTATCTCAGAATGAGAAGATGTAGTCTGTAGACGTGATTATTTTTCTATATTGATTATCAGAGGAGTTTACACAAATAGATTTTATTACATAATTATTTTTTAATGGTTAAAATTAATCCTCCCAATACATGTTCTATTGTAATTTCAACCCCCAATATGTCCCCTTATGATCTCTCAGACATATTCCACAGAGGTCTGTATAAACTAATATTTTCAATTTCTAAATTACTAAATTAATGTTTAATTTAAATAAATTAAGGTCTAGTTTCTCAAGAGTAAAACTCTTTTTTTGACTATATAATTTATTATCTATTTCTTTTTTTAAATTTTAACATTATTGAAAATACCTTCTTGTTGTATTACCTTTTGCTTTTCGCTCTTGTCATTGGACTGATGATCAGGATAGTTAAAAGGTGTGTCTATCCCATAATGAGGATGATTTTAATTCAGGTTTGAATATACAGTTGCTAAATGGGAATGAAATATGTCCACTATTTATGTAAAAGGCTTGCAAGAACTTACAGTACTTCAAATTTGAGGAAAAAAATAATGAATGGCACCTAGTTGTTCTAGACATGACAAAAACTAAATAAATGAAACCACCAAACAAACAAACTTGGGTGATAGTGATCCAAAATCACTAAGGCAGGAAGAAAAATAAGGGAAAAGGTGTAATAAACCCAGAAGACTTAATGATAGTTTTCAATAAACTCTGGGGAATTGCAAACTAATATTCCCCTCAGAGAAAGTCCAAGGGAAAAAAACATGTAGAGGAATGCTGACAATCTCTTAAGGAGATAATATCAGGCATAATTCCCAGCTATATTTTAGGAACTGGATTGGGCAGTTCCAGGGTTGAAGATGGGTATTTTTCAGACCTTGAGAGGGCATGACTGAGTGTCCAGAAGACAGAGAAAACAGATCCATATTTTCTTTTTAAGGATAAGCTGGAAAAAATTATACAGTCAGCTATACTGTAATTCATGGAAAGTGCTGCAGCAAATAATTAAGTAAACTGTATATAAACCAATAGAATGTGTAAGCAGACAGAATCTAAAAGGAAGATGGGTAACTTCCAATATGCATTTGTCAAAAGATGTTACTCTCAGGGTTTTAACAAGGAGAGGTACTAGTTTTGACTTACTGCAATCTGTTACTGCACAGACGTCACGTACAGTGTCCAGGAACACACTTTAGGCATCTGCCATCGGACAATATGGCACATTAGCACAGAACACACTAATAGTGACAATGTATTCATACATGTGAATTAACGGTTTCTTCATTTTCTAATGTTTACTGATCCACTTCCCAGTACTATCAGCAAACCTGACACTATGGAGCATCTGTTTGATTATCTAAATCAGTTTCCCATCAATAGATGAGAGGAAATAGGAATTTTTTTTTTCCCCAGTAATATATGCTCCCAAAAAAGTACCAAATACATTGACAACATCAGAGAGAGAAAGCTTATTGAACTATTTTATTTGAGAAAGAAATAAATGTTCCCAGGGTTGTGTTTCCCACATTTTATGAGCAAAAGCACTTGGAGTAGATAAATGTGTAGACCTTTGAATGCTAGAAAAGCATGTGCATGGAAATTTCTTGCTTATTAATGCGAGAAGTTAAGCATTTTGACTGTACTCCACTGAAAGAAAACTGGAAGGAACACACATTTATATAGTAAACCAGAACAATTGAAAAGAAATAATATATATAGGGTAATAAAAGCTTGCATTACTGCCAAGAAGTAAGTGTTCATGCCAAAAATGTTCTGGAGCACAGCTGCCAAAAAAAAGCTGAGAGCATTATGAAACACACTAAATCTATACATAGAGGGGGCTTAGAGAAGAAAAAAAAGTGTATTTATTCTTAGGATTCAAGTATATCAAATCATTATGGTTATTTTATGCACAATAAGCAAGGCTCTGAGCATGCTGGCAAGCATTCAAGAAAGCATCATGTTGCTTAAAAAGCATGTTGGTCTTTAAATTCAGGAGAAAGGCTCAAAGAAAGATATTTTCGTGTTTGAGACAAGCTAAAAAACCAAAATGACACAAAAAATTCCTTATGCTGTTGGACATGGCTTAATAACACTCCTGACAATGCTAAGCTAGCTCAGGTCCTCATGAAGGTGATTTGAAATGCACAGAGCAGGCGTCCTGGAATCTGTCTTGAAAGAGATGAAACGTGGATTGTCATTGCTGCTGGGTGGTTTTCAAATGAGAACCTCCATGAGGACGCCAGGGGCTCCTAGGAACTACTCCTAGTCTGCTAATTCCAAAACAGTACCGTAACCAACAGGTTATGGGGGCTTTCCTCTTGAAGTTAGTCCTTTGAGGGGTCAAAAAAGTCAAGACTGAGAGATCCAGGAGAGCACCTGGAAACCGAAGGCCACTGACAAGGCATGATGATGGGAGATGGAGCTGCCATCTCCTGGGAAGAGTCTAAAGGGCTGGGATCTCTTTCTGAGTGGAGAAGTCTGAGGGATGACAGACTGAGGTTTAAAATTCCTGAAGGCAGCGAGTAAGGTGAAGGCAGAACTGTTATTTACCAAATCTCACAATACTGGAACCAGAGAGCATTCAATGGCACTAGGAGGAGGTGAGCTTAAAATAGCTAGAAGAAAGTACTTTACACAGCAGGTATCAAACTTTTAGAACTCACTGCCACATGAAGTTTTATATTTTCATCTATGGAAAAGGATTTCAGACACATTCTCCTCCTTATTCCTTCTTGTGGCCTGGTGAAAGCGTCTCAGGATTTAGATTGCTTGTGATATGTGATGCAGGAGCCTAACCTCTGTCTGATTGCTACACAGCATCTTCAGCTCTTACCTTGGCATTGTGAATTCAGCAGCTAGGAGCGTGCTCTTAACTTTGGGGCACTACAACATGACCTGCCACAGTGTCTCACAGTGTTTGTTCAGTATCTGCCCTTTTGCCTGTGAAGATAGATAAGTAGGCACATTAATTTCTCTTCCAAGTTTAATTTACGTAGCATTTTCAAGCTTCCCTGTGAAGCAGGATGGATCATATACGGTTGCAACACAGGGGAAAGAGCAGTAAATCATAAACATGTGTGATAAGTTACTTAGTACAGGTGTCAGAAGAGAGAAATAACTAGAAAATGTGATTTTTAAGCTTATAATTATAGAAATGGTACTCTCAGATTACCGCAAGAGTGAGTGGGGACTCCTGCCATTAAAAAATAATGAGCTTCTGAGTTTAATGCCTGCTGCTTTTGATGGCATGTGAAGTTTATGGTTGACTTTTTAAATTACTTCTCCCTTTATCACGATATACATTGAAGAGGTAATATAGCTTCACTTTTTTTCTTTTTTCTTTTTGCCTGCAAGCAGGAGAGGAGAAGTGACATCTGAACTGATTTTTGTTTCTTCATTACTGCTGATCCTAAACATACAAATCTGTGACATAGATCCAAGCTGAAGAAATTTTTATTTGTTTTAACAAGACAATTTTCCTTACACTTTTTCTCAATTAAGCATTGTTCTCACAATTTCAGTTATGATTTTGAACTGTCGTTATGATCAAGTCTTTTGGAATTAAAGTCGATAATAAGCATCACAATAAAAACTATTATGATGGTGGTGTCACCACATCTTAAATTCCAATTTCAATTTTAGCCAGTCCTTTGACAAAATGTATATTGATAGAGAAAGGGCAGAGAGAGGACTCAGATATTTTGTGGAGTAAAGAAATAATTAAATAATAATGAAATTAATATGATTAAAACCAGTAGTTCTTTCTTCTGCACAGCTCTGGCTAGTAACATGATGCTGGCTCACTTCATTTCCAGCTGCTAGATTTCACTAAAAGAAGCTAAAAATAAATTCAATACTTTCCTAAAATGACTTTCCAAAGTAAGCAAGTGCTGCAGTTGCCATAGGGATGTTATAACATCACAAATGGGAGGCAGTTCACATGGTGGTAAATAAGCACACTGGTGGGTAAGTTGTCCATTTGAGCACGTCTCAGAGAAGAAATTACTCAGATAGTAGTTTTTAAGGGAGGAGGTTAAAAAAAAAAAACAAACAAAAAGATCACCATTGATTTAGTCTGTGGCAGTGTGAACCCCTGAATGCAGGAATTCACAGGTTGCAGGCATCAATGAAGATGCGAGACACTGCCTGTGCTAAGTGCTGTAGCACCTAAGCTGCAGGACCTACATCTTCCCTTGAAAAGAGAGGAAAATGCTGAAAATGTCTTTAAATTCTGTGAAAACAAAAACATCATCGAGTTCTTGCATTTACCATTTGTTCAGTGAGCCTGGAGCTGTCCAGCTTGTCCTTATTTTGCCTTCTCTTTTGTAATGCATTACGAATGCATTGCATTCTGAATTCTGGGAGTGCATTTACTGCCTTATACTAGCCATTTATTCTGAAAGTCAATACAAACAAACACAAGGATGTCTAACAAACAAATGGATTTCCTTTCCAAGGTTTCTTCATAATGTTCTACATCATAAAATTTCAAAGGTCAGATGATATAAATACACAGTGACTTCATCGAAGTTGATACTACTGTCCTGATTTACAGCAAGTAGTAGTCTAGCCCCAGCAACTCAAGCTTTTCATTCTATGTTCAACCCAGAATAGAAAGCAAATGGCTGGATAATAAATACCATGGAAACAAGAGAAAACCCACACAAATCCTATAAAGAATCAATTTAGAAAAAAAAGAAGAAAACCAAGATTGTCTGTAGATAAAATAAAATTCAGTGGAAATCAGCAACAAGATCATTTAAATACAAAATATTGTGATAGTTTCTACCTTTTATAAAAATTATTTAATTTTTGTTTCTTTTTGCAAGTGCCCTTGGTATACCTGAGGGCTTTTTCCGTTAAGACTGACATCTTTAACAGCCTTACCAAGCCATTACCAACTTGTGCTTCGGAACCCAGATTCAAAGAGGTCCCTCTCCCAGTCAGCTCTTTCTCGTTCACTGGATTGGCCTCTCACAACACCGCTATGCTTCCCTCTGCTTTGAACCCATACTCACTTGTTTTCCCAGGTAAATCACTGAAGTGTAGGTGTTACCCTGAGGTGTGCCCCATTCACTTTGCAGAATATGTGTAGCTACAGGGCGAGCAGTGGAGCCAAGTCTGGTCAAAGCTGCGGACCAGTAAAAATTCCCTCTCTTTACCCACCCCTGTCTGGGCTTTAACCTACACTGCACTACATTTATGGCATTTTACAATAGTAGGCTCACGGTAGAGGGTGAGTGCTTGAACATGACATCTACATCCCAAAGAAGTGCTTTATGAGCAGATCACATCAGGTTTCACGTTAACACCAGTGTCAGGGGAGAATTAAGTTTGAAAAAGCATCCACCATCTTCCCTGATCTGTCTCAATAAAACCAACATTATTTGGGACAGTGGCTGATTAAGTTCAGCAGATGCAAACAAGCCCTCTAGAATTTGAATCGCAGGGCAAAAGGTAACCATATTAACATGAAACTCTGAGCTTTTTCCTCAGCCTTTCAGTGTCCACTGTTCAGAGCATGGTGGTTAGGAGAGAGTGAGTCTAAGTGAGTGGTCCTCTAAATGGTAGTTGGTCATTATTATCAGGGCTGCTAGAACCTCACAGAGTAGTCTGGATTTGGAGTGAGATACAAGTCATCTCTCCAGCTGCGTATAAAGAAAATTTGTGTGCTGCACTAGGAGCCTGAATTCCCTTTATAGTCAACAGGAGAAGTAACTTTAGATAGACTGAATTGATCTTATTATTTTAGACCTACTCAGGCACGAAATAAATAAGGTGAACTGTGCTCTATGTATGCCTATTTATGTCTTTGTGTTATAATGGAAACCTAGAATGAGCAGCTCAGGTGGGTATATTTAAATCACAGGTGTTTAAATTTGGGCAGACAAAAATCACCCTGGCTGCTCACACTGTCCTTGTAAGCAGTTAGGATTCACGCTGAGCTATGCTGGCCTGCAGATACCATGCTCCTTTCTGGAAGAGAGTGCCAGGAGCTGCCCTAGAAGGATCTCAGAAGCTTTGCAGACAACCACTGGTACCAAAGGCATATGTGGAAGGTGGAGAAAAAGTATGGCATCATCCACTTGAAGAGCATGTGCACTGGATAAACAAAAAAAGCTGGTGATCAGCTCTGGGAGTACCATCAGCACTGCCTTATGCCCTCTCCAAGCTCTGATATATGGAAGGCAGACATTGCAGTGTACATGCAGGAAAGAGGCAGACCCGCAGGGGTATTTGGGTATCCCTTCATCAGGGTCTAGTGCCCTGTGTGTTGCCTCTTGCTCTCTTTCTTGTGCCTCTGTATATGTCCTTCTCTCAGTGAGAGACATCACAGCTCTTGCTCATACAGTGACTCTCCTGAGATATGCCAGTATGTTTCTCCATTAATACTTTAGCATTTTATACACACTGGAATAGCATGAATAGAAGAGCTCGAGAACATTTTCCTCCGGAACAACCCATGATGTAGTCCTATCAAGCATTGAAAGGCGGGATTTGAAGGAAAAAAGTGAATTGAATACTTGTCTCCCGCCCGCTCTATTCTAAGCAGTGAGCTATTGCTCAAAAGCATTAGTCCTCCTTTCTGCCTGTACTTTATTTTGTGCTTTTTGTGTTTAATTTCATCACAAGTGGCTGAAAAAGAAATGTGCTAGAAATGGCAGGAACAGTTGACTTCAATATTTCTGAACTATTTCTTTCAACCCAATATGAAATCTATTCAAAAAGAATTCTGTAAGTTTTCCTTTTGGTTAAAATGATAAGAAGATACTGACCTAAATGTACGGTGATTATTGGTTGTCCTAGAAGTGAGGTCTTCAACACAAAACGTACTTGAACAAAACATGATCCGGCTGCCCTGTCCCTCTGACAGTCTGGTATAATGGACAAAAGAGAAATATGATCCAATATTTAAACTGAAGGTAAAACTTATTTTTGAGACACTGATGAGGACCCCAGAGTGGACAGAAAAGCAGAATGGACCCTTGTATAGACCTTAATGTTTTGAAAAGCCAGAAAGTATACTGCAGTGAGTGGTTCAAAAAGTCTCATGAAAATGAGACTCTTGAAGCTCTTTGTGAGGCTGGATCCATTGAAAAATATTTGTAAATAACAGTAATCTGAAAGACAAAGTGTGTTCAGCTGCAATATTTCATTACATTTTTGTCTATATATACATAGAGACCTTATCTATGCATAGCTACAAGTATAATTAGTTATATGGACAGTTTTATACTAATAACGACTAGGAAATTTTGGTTTATGTCATGTATGTATATAAATTAGTACACAAACACATATATAAATTAATATCTATATCCATAACAAAACTCTGTTTTCCAGTTTAGACCAAATACACTAAATACAGGTGAAAGAACATACAAGCAGTACAGACTGATTGTATCTATGTTGTAGCGGACTTCGCAATTTTTTTTTTAATGATGGTTAAAGGGCACTCTAATTTGAAAGTTATGATTTGGACAAGCCTTTTATGTAACAAGATAGAGAAGGGAGGAGTCAAGAGACACCAAATGTCTCTAACAGCAGAGGCTGAATCTTCTCCCCTCTGGGGAACAGTGGTGCTGTCACCCCTACAGCTTTTCCTGACAGAGATACTTCTGTTTCCATTTTGTTGGCATGAAATGGAAGATGGCAATCAGGCAGGGACAAAAATTTAAATACTAAATTAATGTTTCATTCTTATTTTTTCTGTGTTAGTTGTTTACAAGTAAATAAATAACTGAGTAGAAACACAGTTAACCAGTTGAATATGCATGAGAACAAACCTCAGTTGCCAGTACTGTCTATTTGAAGGTATGAGAGTGATGCTGTCAGTGTCATCAAGGCAGCTCTCCACCAAGACTAGGTTACACACCCCAATAGTGGAACTAAAAGAAAAAGCTCCTTTGAAATGGTGGAAGTGTGTCTGTTGGGATATTGGAGTCAGAGCAGGCTGTCCAAGATGTGCAAGATGTGGAGGGGATAACCAGCCCTGCTGACAGTATGCCCCTGGATCCTAATTCAGCCTCTGGCTAAAGTTCACTCAACTTCCTGCCTGCTACTAAAGCGGCTGCTGGACAGTACAGACTGCCAGCGTCTGCCCCATATTGACTCTTTCTGCTACTAGATTTACTGATATGACAATGAACGTTTGAAATTTTCCTACACCCAGGCAGACAAGGACAATCCTAGTCCCTTCCCCTGCCAGAGCACTTCAGAGAATCAGCTGTCAAAACTTCCCCAAGCTGAAATAATATTAATAGGATTCCACATTTTCATAAAGACCTTTGCCTGTCCTCTTGGAGTTTTTTCTTCTCTCTCTCTGCCTCTTGTGTAACACTTCTTCAAATGAATTAAATATTAAATCCTTGCCATAGTATATATGGAAGCTGACAGATATACTGAGCCAGCAGTACTTGCCAGATATACTTTAGGGAGGCTTTCCTACATAGGATACTCTGGGCTGGCAGGCACACCATGCCAGCTTCTGACAGCATAGGCTATGCCAGCTTCTGCAGCTTCTGACTGGGCCAATTCTGGAATTACAGAAAGTAAGGCCAGACACGACATTGCAAGTCAAAGACAAAGACAAGAACAGCTGTTTCTGAACTGTCCCTGAAAGATGAGCATCTTACTGCTTCCTGAGACCTAGCAGACATAGTAATTTCATGGTCCCAGGGCAAACTGTTCTAGTAAATAACCACCAAACAGTTATACGTCTCTTTTATAATGTCTAATATAGATCTTCTTTGCTACAGTTTTTGCTTATTACCTCTAGTTCTTCTCTCAGAGAATGAAGAGTGAAGTTTATGTTCTTTTTCTTTGACAGTTACATTTAAAATATGTGAAGACCATTGGACTATCTTTCCTCCCACAACTCAGTCATCTCTTTTATAAGCAAAAAGAACATAAATCCCTTGATCCTTCTGTATAGTTCTTATTCTTTTGATCGCAGTTCATTCCAATTGCACACCTCTGGACTTTTTATGAGAGTTGAAGTTAAGACAAATTTTAAACAATATAAACTAATGACTTCTATAATAGCAGAATCTAAAATGTAAGTGTGAGGATGAGCTGTTGTTTCTCCCCAGAGATGTAAAATAGCCTTTTCTTTCATATTTTTCTATTACATCTTTTACCTCTGCTAACCTGAGACAATTGTTGAAGTGCTTTGAAGGCAGTACCACCTTAGGTTCTATTTTGCTCGTAATTGTCATACATGCAATTATAGAAATGCATCTAAAAATATGTATCTACCAAACTCTCTGCAATGAAGGTATGACATCAGCACTGGGATGGAAAGAATACACATGGTCCCTTAATCTAGCAACAGATATTGACATCTCATTGATACTATTTTACACAGAGGAGATGCATATCTCTGTGTTTGAAAAGATCAGTGTGAAAAACATTTGTGTAATTCGGAGGTTGTTTGAGAACCCTTATTTGCCTGATCTGATGCTGAAAGCCTATGGCAAGTTACTGGTCTTGCAGTTCCTTAAGCTGACACTCTTTGAGCCAGTTTTAGTTGACCGAGTGGTGGCAATTGGAGCAGTGGCTGAAAAGGCACAAAACACCACAAGTTCTTCAGCTGAAGGACCACACGTGGCTGCAGTACACACTGGAAGTGGCAGACAGGAGATAGTGTTTGGATCCACAAGTGACAGGCTCTGCAGGCGGGGGTGGGGAAACTGGTTAGACGTGCCAGAAGCCCTTTCTCAGCTGTGGATTGCCATGCCAACGTCTCCTAACAGGAGAGCCACGATGAGAAGCAACCACAGCGCTTACCCTTTTTTCCCCAAATAGGATAAAAATATGCCTTTGAGGTGCTGAATATGAAGTTCATTTAGGTGTGATTACTCTTCTTTTTATCAAAGCCAAGTAATTTGTTGAATGACATAAACAACAAGTTCAATCTTGATATCTCTGCTACATGAAACAAGGCCAGATGCCATAAAAGCTCCAAATAATTCTTATTACATAAAATGTCCTGTGCCAAAGCACTGTAATGAAAGATTGATCTGTACATACAGACACTTTGCATCTTTAGTCCCACTTGGACAGAAGCCAAAGATCTTTTCTTTCCTTATTTTTTCCCAAATTAAAATTATTTTTGAGAGGTTTCTGTACTTTCCAAACTTTCCCAACTTTGAAAGCAAAATCTTAAAAACAGTAAAGGAAACAACACAAAATAAATAAATAAGTAAATCCTTAATCAAAGGAGCTAGATCTTGGTTACTTTACAGTTTTTAGTTTTATTTTCCCAAAGCATTTCCCTTCCCAGTTCCCCACTGGCCAACACTGCTGAGTGAAATGATTTTTCAGCAAATACAGTTCACTTCTGAATTATCAATATCTCTTACCTTTGCATAACAGCAAGGAAGGCAGATTCTCATTGACACACTTGTTCCTAGCTGACGTTCCCTGCCATAGTTCACTTTCTGTTCTGGATGTGCTGAATCTTTCCCCCTCTTCGGCCTGTGTGAATAGTGCCGTTATTTGGATATCTTTGGCACTCGTTTCCTCTCCTTCTTTCTACATGAGCTGTCGTATAAGTGATGATTTGGATGCATCCATGAGAGTTCTATTCCCATCTTCTCATTTAAGTCACAACCACTGGTATTATCAGAGCACAGAGCAAAGTCTTTCTGTGTTTTCCCTGACCGAGATTCAAGGGCAGAGTTTCATCACCTAAATTGAAGGGAGACGGAACGGTCTGCAGGAATCGGCTTGCAGACAGGAAATTTACATGAGTGCAGTGGATTTCCGTAGTACTGGACATTGTGCTAGCCTATAAAAGAAAATCTTACCCATCTCTGCTTTAAACTACAGACAGAGTCATACTTGATTGGCTGCTCTTTTGACTTGTACAGAGACTTAGACAAACACATCCTAGACCCTTTTTTGTAGGACACATTTTAGCACTCTTATGCGGGAAATTGAGGAAATAACCTGCATATTTGTCTCGACACAAATAACAAAGTATGTCCCTATAGAACTTTCCTTCCACATTGCTTAAATGAATTTGCTTGTTTACATCATATTTAAATTATTTGCCAAGGCCAACGGCCATAAGCCATGACAACTGACACAAATCATAGTATTTTTTTATGATGGTCTTTTCTGGTGAAATGTAAGCCAATTAGGAGGGCAGCAGCTAAAAATATTGAATGATGCTTTGTAGTGCTTCACTCTCCATGCATCGAATCATTAGCAAAGATGGAGTGGTATACTTTGTGAAAAATATATCCTGAAAAGTCAGCTTAGTTGAGAAAAATTCATAGGGGACAGGTTTGTTCAAACTGCTGGTGCAATTAAAAATTTGATAAGCATTTTTCAGGCTTCCACTCTCTGTCTATTGCATTTTCATATAACTGTCCCCAAATTATTTACAAGTTTGAACATACAAAAAATTAGCGATGGTATTAACATTGCTTGTCTTAGACTTGAGTCACATTAGATTACAGCTTCCAGCAAAAACACATTTCTGAGAGGAGTAGCCCATGCATAGGTTAAAGAAAATTGAAGACTGAAGACCTGGCACGCACTAAAAATTGCTGGCCACAGATTCCTTTCGCTGGGGGCGTCTCTAACTTTCTTTGGGAAGCAACAAGATGGTCATACCTAGCCAAAGCTCTTTTTGGTGTGTCAACCGTATTAGAAACACAAAACCATGTGTTTCTGAAGAACATCACATCTTATTCAAAGGACATATCACTGACAGGATTTTATCTCCTTGACATAAGGACACTCAGAGCTCTCTTTGGACAATGCAGCTTGATGTCACTCTCTGCATGACGGCTAGGACAGCTAGGTGCAATGCGATTTGAGGACAGTGTAAATGGTTCCCCATAAAACAGAATGAGGAAGAAGGAGCTTTGGGGGACAGAGAAAACCCAGTACACAGAGTATGCTACGTTCTCCCCTCCTGTCAACTCTCTCTCACCTCAAAACCAGCAGAGATGAGATTTTTTTCTCAGCAGCAGTATGGACCCATATCAGGACTTTAAAGCATTTCCTTTTAACTGCCTTTGACTTTATTATGCTGGGAATTTTCACATATCCATCTTTTACACACATTTTTACTCCTTCGTGGTCTAAAGCAAGCTTCAGAGGAGTTAGCTACTGTCTCATTTACACCTTTCTTATACTTCTTTCCATCCCAGTGGCACAATTTCCTTCAGAAGCTGTGAACCCACAGGAACTCCCTGATATGTTTGAGTTAATTCATTTTTCTCTAGCTTAGAGGGATTCAATAAATCTCTAAATCATCTCCAGACACTGTGACGTTTATGATTAAGCATATGTGGCCAGCTCCATCCACCTCATAGCCACATACAATAGAAGTGTGACTTCTTGCCTCTCCCTCAAAAGATGTGCATCTTCTGGACATCAAGGCAAGAGACTATTAGTACAACGCTGTCAATGCTCAGCCCTCTGTGCAGCCTGTTTGACCTTTAGTGGCATCTAGTGGCAAATGAGTTCGTAGGGAAAAATCTTCAAAATTAAATGGCAATTACACCAGTGAAAATTGATTTCATCTTCATATGTGAGAGTGGGAAGAATGGAGCTTGCAGTGAAACAGCATAGTGAGGACACATTGCTGGCTGCCAGCCTACCTTACCAGTCTAAACCAGTCGCTAGGCATTATAAGCCATGTGACCAAATTAGTTTCAGTGCTAATTTACAGAGCTTCTGATAAGACTTTCTAATTATGGTTTGGAACAAGGACTGCAGGTAGTTAAGGAGTTAGCATTAGCCAACTTTTGAAAATCAATGTGTTATTTTTTGCTGCTTCGTTGATCATAATTTGTTTCTTCCATAAAACCATGAGAGACATTCTTTTCTATCACAATGTGATATTGTGATAGAAAATACTCTTACTATTACCCTTAGAAATAGCTCAACAGATTTTGATATTGCCTTGGCAGAAGCACTGAGCCTCTCTTCCTAAGTGAGGTTCACTAGTGTTTTGATTTTACCAGATGTCACAATACTTTCTTCTCCTGTCCAATATTAAAATATGCATGGAGCAATATGCTGGATAGTGGCAACCCACAGTTCAGAGTCAAAAGATGTTTGTCTCATAAATATATGGTTCCATATTCGGGCCAACATACTGATAAAAGTTGATACAGACTTCTAGCTCCACTGGAATAACAGTCTACAATATTTAAACTGATGTGGTTTTAGTGCATTAGTTTTCCAGAAAAGTCAGCTGTATGCAAACAGAAGCAATTGAATAAGCATTGTAGATGAAGCAGTCTGCCTAAATGTTTTTTTTTCCTTTTTAAATAAACCTGAATGTTAAAAATTCAAGACAAAATATATATATTACAATTTCTGTAGGAAGTATCTCCACAGGTGCAAAATGTCATGCATGAATTAATGTATGCTGTTGTTATTGTACATTGCTGTTAATGTAACCTGTTGTTATTTTGCAGCTCCATAAGGGGTGAGAAAACAGCTGTGAGTATAGCATTTAAAATCCTTAATATTTTCTGAAGAAAATCAGTATTTACATCATGTACCTCCTTATATTCATGCAACAAAAAAGAAGTTCTGACGAAAAGTTTAGTACTGCTCATCATTTGGGCTGACGGAAAAGGTGTTGTTTAAAAATGCTTTTCAGTGCAATGTTTTCAACTAAATTCTTCCCTTTACTGAGAAACTGTCATATTAGATCAACTTTACATGGGAGCCTGGTGGGAAACGCAGAAGGAGATATTTGGCCATTGTACAACTGCAAAATAATATGTACTCAGATCTCTTAGCACAACTAAGATTACAAGAATACTGTACTATGGCATTCTGGGAGTTGTTGATAAAGTCCTCCCTTCTGTGCTCCAGAAATGCCTCCTGTTTCCTGGGAACTGCCACTTCTTAAAGGTGCTATAGAGCAATATGTCACAATCTCTTAGGTCAGCTTTTTGAAACAAGAATGGGTGTTATATTAGGACGCAGAACATGTCAATGAGTCACAACTCATTTTTTAAGCAGGAAACAAGAAAACTTTCCCCAGTGGATTAATGAATAAGATGCATTAATACAAAAAGTCCCTCTTACTTCCTTTGCTGAGGGTTACACTGACATTTTGGCAGCTAATAAAATGCAGGAGGCCAGAAAATATATTTGGGACAGTTGAGTGTGTTTGTCTGCCAAATTAAATAATAGACCAGAGACACTGGAACAGGACTAGAGAATGTACAAGATAAGTGAAAGCTGTGCCAGCTGAGAGGTCTAATGGTCTTACTGGAAAGTGGCTTGAACAGCTTGCAGCTGAGATGAGACAAAAAGTCCATGTGGATAGAGAGTTCCATCTGTCTCTGAATACATTTTTCCATTTAGAGTTTAAGAAGGATGCAGAAATCATTTGGGTTCCTTGATTTGCATTGTGAAAGGAAAATGGGAGAAGACGGTTCTGTTCTCCTGACGCTACACTGAAACTTAAGCTTTATCTCTGTTCAAGGGAAAACCTTCTGCTTGAAGAAGCATTAAAGCACAGTGTTATAAGTCAAGGTTCAAGCAGCTCCTTATTAATAAAATGGAATTAACAGTCAGTGGATAGCTGATTCTAGCAGCAAAGAAACTGCATCTAGGTGAAACTGATTTGACATATAAAAGAAATGTTTTCTACAGTTCAAGAGTATTGACTATGACTTCATATACCTATGAAGTCCCAGGAAAATGTCTCCTCCGGAGGAGGTGAGTTTACAAGAAGAAACCCCTGCTGGAGCTACCCAGCATTCTGAAGGCACGAAACTGCCTTAAACTAGAGGTAGAGTTTCTAGTTACCTTCTAACATGCAATAAGCTGGCAGCTGGAATCTGACAGGTGATCGGAGAGTTTATAATTTTCAGTGCCATGGTGGTCTTTAGAAAGCCAATAGCTTCTGGCTAAAAGAAGATTGGTTGAACAATTTGGTTCCGATTCAAGTAAACAACTGGCAGGTTTAGGAATGCTGCTTAAACTGAGGTGGATTTTGTTCTTAAAAGCTTGTGTTTGTCAAGCATGGCACCTCAGCAGTCTAAGTCTACAGTATGCTTCTCTCCCTTCAAATCCAGGAACAGATGAGATTGAAGGACAAGTCCTACCAAAGCTGAAATGATTTTTAAAAATTTACAGAGCATCACAAGCGTGAGCCACGTTTGATTAAATCATAGCAATACAATGTGTTTGCAAAAATGCTTAAAATCTGAAACAGTTTCATTTATATCCAACATATCATATTAGGGTAAAATATCCAAATAGTATAGATTTTATATTTCATATAATATTTAGGTCGAAACATAATGGACAAATAACTGCTAAGGCAAACACAAAAGTCATGGTCAGATTTACCTGAAGATATTTTAGGGGAGATGATAGAGGAACATGAGTATAGGGAAAAGTTCTAAATACTAGTTGACAATGGCATATGCTTCAGTGAGAATAGCGGACAAAGAAGGAGCAATCTAAGGGTTATTTCTGTCCTGACAGGCTCTACTGTGCTAATCCTGAGTCACAAATAGAAAAAAATAAAGTGCATTGGTTTCAAAATAACTCCTCTCCTGAAGAATGTAACTACAGAATGAGAGAAAAACAAAACAAAACAAAACAAAACAGGGATTAAATTAGTATGAACTAATAAAGAAAACAGAAGCACAAAACAAATGGTGAAGATTCTTGATTATTGTTAACTGACAGGAGCAGCAGGAAGGAAAGGTATGCCTTTGGGATAGTGAAGAGCATTTAAGCCAAAGGGAGGAAATAAAAGGTAAGCATGGATAGTGCAGTGTAGGTAAGGGCGAATGTAAGCAGCTTGAATGTGATATCAGTGGACAAGTGGAGCTGATCAAGGACTCAAATTGGAAACGATACTGTATTGCATGCAAAATATCAGTTAAGATGGAGAAGCTGCAAAAAGCAGTCAAAAAAAGGATACGATTACTAACAGACTCAAAGCAACACAAAGGGAGAAAAGATATTTTTTATTTTTCAAAACTCAGTTTGATAGCATCTACAGGCTGTACGCTGTGTGCTGAGCACTCTTACCAGAGACAGCCAAGGACATTAGGAAACTGTTGCTGCTACTCTTTCACTTGCAGAGAAATCAGCCCTTATCAACCACTTAATTGGTGAGACTTAGTCATGCTTCAGAGTCTCTGAAAAATACTTTAAACAAATATTACATTTATTAGCTATTCAGTTATTATAGTCTTCAGATAAATAAATCACAACAGCCTAATCACAAAAGGGCCATTGCCAACACTAGATCAGATCAGCCTTGACTTTGCCTAGCTGAATCTTGGAAATCCCTAAAGGTTTTCAACAAACCCCCAGGGATGGAGATCCTACAACCTCTGTGATTTCCAGTGTTACCTTGTGCTCCCAGGACAGGTGTTTTCTAATGTCCAGTTTGAGCCCCAGTTATTCTCCTTCAGAAATGCATATCGATTCTCATAATTCAAAACAGAAGTTAAAAAGGCCCTTTATTAAAGACACTTTCAATGTCACAAGACACGCTCCATGCATTCAGCTACACTTCCCGTAGACTCTTTTTAGTCTTAGAGAAGCAGCAAGAGCACTAAACCAGTCAACAACTTAAAAGGGGAATCACGCAAACATGCCTAAGCATTTACACTGTTTAACATTCAGTGTGTGCCTCCGTTTTACCGTTGCCTATGGTATGGCAAAAATGGCACACGGCTCAGCAGAGCTTTAACCTAAGAACAGAGAGGTGAAAATGTTCTCACTGCATGCAGAAGCAGAGGTGTGAGGTTACACCTTACCCCAGATTCGTGCTACAGGCTGCCTCTGTTATGAATGAGGTTTTGCTCATTTGAGCTGGGGAATTGAAAGCAGCTGGATTTGATGCTTGTCTTACACGCTGTTGGCTACAGATGCTGGCATTCCTTAGCCATGCAAGCTTCCTCTGCCCTTTGAGGAGCGCTTTTTGAGTGCTATAATGCCGGTAGCGTATCCTCCTACTGTCACACTCCAAGTTGTTCTTCAACCCAGTCTGCTCCCTTCCCAACTAAACAGATTTGCCAGCTTGGGCAAAATGTGTAAAGGCACATATGTTGGATGCCTGTGCTGCTTCTCACTTGCAATAGGAGCAAATTTGACAATGATAATATTTTGTTTCTCTCTGCTGGTCGAAACAGGAATGTAATTTTCTCCATACATCTGGGTGAGGAATAGGTGCCGAACAGGCTGTTAGTCATTTAGCATGGGTCTTAGATCTTTCAGTTTTAGAACGCCGATCCCATAATGACTAATCTTCATGGGTTTGGTTTTGCCTTTAAGGAAATGAGCACTCTAACTCTGTTGTGGAAGCATTCAAGCAAGTCTGAATAAGCCCTTATATTTCCCTTCTGAACTGGATGACCACAGCATTGGAACTACATTTGTGCCTTATTTCTAATTTGTATTCTCTTGTTAATGTATATTTTAAAGTATAGAAGTAACTTTAAAAAGAGAAATTCTGCCCTAGCGTAACCATCTGCAGCAAAAGAGTAAGTGCTTGGCAACACTAACTGGTTCATAGAAGTTCTTACTAGATATAAATAATCCCATGTTCTGGCAAAGAAAGTCCTCACAGTGTGATCTTTAGTTGGAGGAAAGAAAACTTATGTTAGTTGGCACATCTAGCAGCATAATGTAGTTATTATTAAAATAGTGACCAAGTAAAAGTGGCACCTTGTTAAATAATGTAACAACTCTCTGTGCGTGTTCTAGGGCAGATTGGCTTACACTGTTTAAAACAAAAACAAACTTTTATTGCCTTCTGCTCCTGTTAACACTGCTGAGCCAACACATCCACACACAGCAGCAAGAGGCCAGAGCCAAATACCGAAGTGTTTTAGTGGGACCAAGGTGGACTTTAAATATGTAAGTCATTAATACAGATTTAAAAAATGGGGCTACTGTAGACCTAAGTTTCTAACAGAATCCTCTTTCTAACATAAATTCTGATCCCAGGGATTTTGCAGAACATGTCTGGTATTTCAAGACTTCTTGTGATACCGGCATTATCGATGCTTCCCACTGTCAGCTGCGTGACCAGAGGTGTCAGACATGCTCTGCTCTGGTGGGTGCGGCTGAGATTTATGGACATGCAGCCATGTGGTCAGAGATGCTCTGCACTTCTTCTTCACAGCGATCCCTTTGCTTCAGAGACACTTCAGGTAGGTTAGTGACACTTACTGCTCAGTGGCTGCTTCTAGACCAGTGAAATAGTTGTGCTCAGGACTGCTGTCTAGCACAGAGGTCATGGAGAGCAGTGTGCCTTATCCCTGCTCTTAACTCTATTCCTCCCCCCAGCTCAGAGTGCCTATATGTCTCTTTGGGAAAGTTCAAGCCCCAAGTCATAGAAATGTACATGCTATGTGACAAGGTCTTTCATAGACAGAAGCCTCCAGTTATTGATTTCAGGGTTGCCTATGCGTTTCACTTTAATAGTCCCTCTAGCAAAAAAGAAACCAGCTCTATCTATAGTCAAGGACTGGTTCAGAAATGTTTTTCCTACAGCTACACCCATAGGCTGTTGAGCAGTTTTTTTCAACTTTTCAGGCAGGTGGTGTAAAGAAAGATTTCAATACCCTTATCATTGGGCAGAGCATACGACTGTAGATGTGCTTGGAAACAACCACTGGGCTAGGGACAGATGGAGAAGGATGGTCCACATTCAGCTGCTTGGGTGGTCAGCTGCGTAATAACTGTGATGTTTCTGCTGATGCCCACAGTCAGGGGCTTAATCATCTGGGGAACACCGACACTGAAATCTGACGTGACTATACCTGTGGGCACCCTGTGCATCAGGTGAGAGGAAGGGGAGCTGAAGGTGCAAGTTTTGAAGACAGATGTCTGATTGTATTTGAGTTTAACGGATCTGGGTTTTATCTATATTTCTTTTAGTTAATCCATGCACAAAACTATTTCCTTCCCGAAATCAATTGTTCAGTTTTGTCATGGAAGACATTTAAACTTACAGTGGGAAGAACTTTGGTAGAGCTAGGCTTGACCATCTGCACAGAGATTAGCAAAGTATTCTTTTTTCTTAAAATTGCATTTGAATGAAAATGTACCTGATCTACAGCTACTGACAGCCTGTTGTCTCCAAGACATAGAATTTGTTTTCCTTCGGTAGAAAAGCAATGGAGTTAAACTTATTGTTTAATTTCCCTATAATTTTAAAGTTTTCCACTGTATTGCATCACAAATATTTCACAGAATTTTCAGTACCTGATGTCTTTCAAACTTTTAGTCCTGCTTTACTAGAAATCTGAAATTCCTGGATTTTTCAATTGTTATTTGTCCCAGCCGTGAATGACTTTAGTGATTGATATTAACAAATAAATAGAATGAAAAGTAAATAGGATATTTTGATTTTTTTCATAATTACAGTGTTCGTGTGCTCTTATTTTTCACATCTTTTCTACCAATAATTTATATTAACTCTATATCCAGTGGGAAACCAATGTTTAAATGGAGATAGAAAAAACCTGATATTATTTGACATTGCAACCAAAAATGTACAGAAAAAATTGCAAAATTATGTCTTTGTCTAATCAAAAAAAAAGGACAAATTGCTACCATAGCAATAATCAATGGCACCCACCTTCTAGGGGACTTACTGTAAACCTTCTATGATACGTTTTTAGGAGGTTTCCAAACATTTTCAACGGAGCCTTTCCAATAGATTTTTGGCCATTTAAGTTCTCATACCTGTTTCCAACTTCAAAAAGCTTTGGATTTCTTTATTTGCCTGGAAGAAAGCTGCTATGATTTGATTCGCTCAAATCATCCTTGCAGGTAATTTTGGTTATAAAAGTTGTGCAGTATGTAATTTATTTTTAAGTTCTTTTCAGGGTCTGCAGTGGTGACTCAGAGATAATGGTCAGTTGCATGAAATGACATTTAAAGCAGCTTTTAGAGGATGGGTATGTAAAGCTTAAATATAACTATTAAGATTCTGGACTTTACAATTCTGGATTTTACAATAGCCATTACTATTCTGGAAGTTTTTTCTTACTTAAATGGTTAGAATAAAGAGCTACTCTGAGATAGTTAGAGATAGGTATGAAAAATTCTACCCTTGATGTTCAGGGGAGTATCTACCATAGCACAGACTAGAAGAGTGCTGCAGACTCTTTGCACCATGAAAGGTCATGTGTGGAAATATATGTGCTTTCCAGTAAATGTGTGAGAATGAATATGGGAATGAAAAGTTAAAGTAGTGCCAGTTGATAAATAATCCACCTGGGGACCGGAGGAGGTTTTTTCTGTCTCTGAAGAATGCTGGTCCTACTGAGTCAAAAATTATACTCGTTGGCTTAACTGGAACCAGATTTTATCAGAGTGACCAAAATGATGACTCTAAGCTGGTAAGTGAAAATCTGGTTCTTGCCAGCGTCCAGCTTCCACTGACAGATGTGCAAGTTCAGCATTTCTAGAAGTCAGCCCTGAGTGATAACCCCATTTAAGTCTGCAAAGCTCAAAGCTTTGAAAGTGGTGTGTGACTGCAATAACTAAAAGTAGCAAAAATAAGATGTTTCTCTTTTTCAAACAAGTATTGCAAACCATTTCTGTCTGGTTTTCCAATGCAGTAGTGCTTCTGCAGCCATGGGTGAAATTTTGTGCTGCAGCATTTCTGGGGCTCAGAGGAGCTGTGGGAAATATTTCTGACTGACTGGTAAAGACTGCAGCTGTAGACATACTGTCTGCCTTCCCAGTTCGTGTCATTCATTAGCAGAGATGCAGTGCAGGTGCATTAGCAGGTGCATTAGTGCCTGGCATTGCCAATAACATTTAGGTCAGCACTCAGATGCTGTATGAAGAGATAGCATTTTTTACTGTTACCATTAAATATCTATAGTTATCATTCCTGAATCACTGCCTTCTCTTGGTCTTGTTGCACAGTGTTTTTTTTTATTTTTTGACTATGGTATAAAATGTATCAGATGAGGTAAGGTAAAATCCTCCAAATCTTCAAAGATACTGCCTCATGCTTTTTATATTTATGATGCGTTGCAAGACAAATCTGCAAAATTCCTAGCAAATTTTTTTACAGACCTATTTCTGTCCTAATTCTGTCTTCAGAACTCCTATTTCTTGATAATGAGAGTTTTGAAATGTGGATTAATGGCTAGAGCTGACCCCTATCCCGTGACAATGACAACCTCCCCACGATAGCAGAGAAGACTCTTTTTTTTCAACAAATCCTTGAATTCAACATAGTTACTTAAAAAATAAGATTAGACAGAACTATATACTGTCACTTCCTAAAGGAATTTCTGAAGTTAAAGAAATTGCCCATAAAACCAGACTTGATCTTAAGTTAGCTTTTGGCACTACCCTTTGAAAGGCCGACAGCTTTCTGCAAGGTGGTCCTGTTAATATTTGTATGTCTATTCTGTAGTTCCATAGTCATAAGGTGAGACCTGTGGCACTGAGCAGACTGCCAAATGCTCTTGACTCCTAATACAGTGATTTTATTCCCATTAAGTCCTGTTGGGGAGAACTTATAGGTTTGGATAGACCTTGAATGTAGCATGGGTTCCAAGGGAAATCTCAACCAGCTTGCTTTCACCATGCTTATAACAAGTTGGGGAGATTCTTCCTGTTCTTATGTATGACCTGAGGGCACTGACAGCTTCAGAAGAGTGCAGAGAAATTAACCCATTGTCCCTTCTCTGTAAAAATGAACAAAGTGGCTATTTTAGAAAAGAGGATAAGGCAGGAAAAGTCACTGTGATGTTTTCCTCAAGATGCAAACTGTGCCACAAGTTTTGCAGAGGCTGCCTATTCGTCACTGCATTTATTAGCTATCTGTCAATCTTTCTTATACACGCTTTTATTTTGAAATAAAAAATACTTCCACTCTTTGCTTTTAACTCGATGACTCATGATTTCATTTAGTTCACTCCAGTTCTGGTATTACGAGAAACAATGATAAATTATTCAATGTTTACCTTCTTCGCTAGGTTTCTGTTATGTGTTCTTTTGGGGGTTTTAGGCTAAATTTTAGTGAGCTTAGGTTCTGCTTGTGTAGAAAGAAGCCTCTCCAATTTCTTTGACCCTTCCTGTTGCCTTTTGTAGCATTTCTAATCTTATTCTACTGTATCTTTTTTGAGGTGGAATGACCAGAGCGAGGCATGATAATTAAAAGGTGTTTGAATCAGGAATTTGTACGTCAATATAGTAGTTTTCTGTTTCATTTTCTATTATCTTTCTAAAAACTCCTGGCATTCAATTTTCCTTTTGATAATGCACTGCTATGAAAATTTCAAAACCTGCGACTTACAGATCTCCTCCTTCAGTGTTAGAAATTCCATTTGTATGTATAGTTGAGGGTGTTTTTACCATATGAATTATGCAAATCACTGACAATGAATTTTATTTTCCATTTTATTAATCTGCTGCTCAATATTACAAAATGTTTGGGGGTTTTGTTTCAGAACACTATGGTCAATTTTAATTTTGAACACTGAGGCTATTTTTGTATCATTTGCATATTTTTTGTGTAATATTTCAGTCTCTTTTGTGGACTGTTTAAGAACATCCTTAGTCCCGAAGACAGTTCCATTTGGGACTCCCCTAAGAATCCTCTCTCTTTTTCTTCTTGGAAAATGAGCTTTTATTGCTGTAATTTGTTACTTGCTTTTCCACCACGTACTGATCCACAAGACAAGTTACTACTTTTCCACGGAGACCTTAGTTTCTTTGAAAAACATTGTAAGGATGGTTATCTGGGAAACCTTCATTCCACATGATTACAGACTCCTTGGAAGAACTCACACCTTTCAAATCTGGGGGGCATAAATTTGCTCTTCAGAGGTTAAATCTCCTCAGTTATATTATGTTTATTTGTTTGATTATTAATAAAATTATTAATAGACCTGGACTGAAAGTCATATTCCTCAGTCTGTGATCCTATTTATTTGAAGTCTTATTCTTTTAATTTTTTTTTCATTTTAAAAATTGCGTTATCATTGTTCCCTTCCCTCTCACAGTAGATGGCATAAGAGTGAGAAGGCAACTGTAACACATGTAATTCAGCAGTTTTATGTCTGGGCTTCTTTGGACTCATTAGGTGAACATCAACTGATTTGTTTTAATACGTATTGCAAACCAATTCTAAAATTCTCTAATCAATGACAGTCTTTCAGAGCAGGTGAGGTAAACCAGGTGTGCTGACTCCAGACGGTTCCCTTTATGACAATATTTGTGTCCCAGGAAAGATTTGTCTCCCGTCCAAATCCACATGGGGTAATAAACCTCAAGTTGTGTGTTTCTGCCTCTAATACCTGAGAAATGCAGTGTAGCCTATGGTTGTGAAAATCAGGTTAGCATTTCACATAAACCAGTAAAACAGCATCCACACCACATGTCTGAAAGGAAGGATAAGTGGAAAAGATCAATTGCATTTTATTTAGAATTTTTAAGAAAGTAGACCACTGTGATAAAATACTGTAATACTAGAGTGTAATAACCTTAATCTAATAAACACTTTTAAAGGCAGTCTACACAAGAGCTGAAAGGAAGGAGTCAGATTTTTTGCTTTCTTTATAGTACATAGTAGAAATCTGAAAAATTGTATGGGGAAAAAGAGGACCAATTCTCTTTTTACAAATTAAGAAAATGGGTATAGGGAAGGTGGTGGACAACGAGAAGTGCTTGGCTTTTCTGTAATGAAAAATTCATATTTTGTTTCCACATATTTCTTTTTCCAGAATTTTCAAAAATAATCAGTTCCTCTACAACAGACAGAAGAGTGATTTTCCTTTGTATTGATAAAAACAACTTTGCTTGATTATTTCCTTTTAGCATCCATGTACATATACATACTTGGGAAAAAAAGGATGTATGAAAATATCTCTTGTTCTCTCTCTTTTGGCTTTAATCAGCAGAGATGAGAATTTCACTAAAAAGGTTGTTAATGAATCTTTCTGGCATGACATTGCTGATATTGTTATGGTTTAACAATAGCAGAGAATGAAAGCCTTTAGAAGGGAGAAGCAAAAGCTCTTTCACAGTGTCTTAAGTATAAAGAAACAAAGATTACCTGTTAGAAGGAAAGAAAATTGGGTTATGTGTTCTTTAATTATAAATATGTGACAAGTTCAAATAGCCATTTGAAAATAATCTTCAAAAAATTTGCTGGTAATGTGTATTAACTTTTTTTTTCCTATCTTAACAAAGCCTCTCAGTTAAGAATTTGTAGCAAATTTGAACAGAGCCATGAGCAATCAACTACCGTTAAAAATAACCACTATCTTCAAGAAGTTCTTTGCTACTTTAGCTACAAGAGGGGATTTGGTTTTCCTTATGGAACATAAGAAGTAGTGTTCACTAGGAAACAAATCAAACCCACTCCTAACTGTGTTTATGAAGGTCTACTATCTCTGTTATGCAAGATAAGTTGTATTGTTTTCTCTTTATTTTCCTATTCATATTTTACATTTTTTGTCCTCAGAATTAGGATTATGGTCACAATTGAAAAAAAATCATGGAGATTTTAGACATCTTTTGTGTTTCCCTGCATAGCTCCTGTTGTTGGAGACATGAATAATTACAGAGAAACTCCTATGTTTTGAATGGAAATTTGCTATAATTTGAAATGTAAATAAGAACAGGGGTAGGCATAATGTCTGATTGTTGAAACGACATAGCCACAGGTTCTTCCAGAAGGTAAGCGGAATTCCAAAATATTTCAAAATGAGGCATTTAAAGTGAATGCAGTAATGACCTTTTGCTAATGACTTTTGCAGTAAGTAGTGTCTCTTGGCTGCCATAAAACCTTACCAACATTTTCCCCTTAAGAATGAGTTCATGATATGCAGAGAAAGCATTTCTAAGAAAGCAGTATCTGGTAAACTAAGAATGGGGTCACAGATAGCATCATTTCCACTTCCATAAGTAATGCCAGTGTTAAATACATGACTGTAGTTTAAGGTCAGTATAGGGCATAGCTACATTTATAATCCACTAATCCTAGTAGCTCTATCTCTCCAACATCTCTTTAACAGCTCTTTAAGAAGGCTTTGCATGAGTTTACAGCCTTCATTCAAGTATCACATTAAAGGGCAGAGGTCATGACTTGGGTAGCTCTCATTCATCAGGTACTGTGTTTTCTTACATGTTTATTAATGCATAAATAAGATAAGTATTAACCAAATGGAGCTTTTAAGCTCCCTGCCATCTTCTTCCTTGTCTCCCGTTTGTTGCCCTTGATTTTTTCTCAGACCTTCTTTGCCAAACAATGGATAAATTTGAGCCTCTGCCTGTTGCTACGTCACTATTGAGTCGAACTGATAAACAAGGAGTGCTTACAGCCAATGTGAGATGCATCACAAATGCACTTTCAGGTCGATCTCAGAAGATGTGGTCACTTGGCGAATCTTTTCATTTCCAACCCTTCCCTTCATATAGATAAATTTTTACTGTTGCATGCATCACAGTCAGCAAGATTTTTGGGACAACGTTGATTCCTAAAAGCCTAGTAATAAGGATGCCTTGGTGTTTTTTCTCAAGCTGTTCTGTCACCTACACATGCCTTCATTGCAGCTGGGCCCATTCATCCTGTCTGTGGCCCGTGCATCCTGTACAGGGACCTTTGTAGGCTTATTGTGGTTTCTATTTCTTGATCCTCTGTCACAGACTTGTCAGGATAAGAACATGTCATGCAGGTTTAAGGCTTTGCTTTTTGAGTGCATTATAGAGGAAATCACTGCTTAGCTGTCATTCTTTTCTGAAGTACTGTGGTCCCCTGAGTCCGTGGCACATGTTATAGATGAGCAGCCGCGCATCCAGCACAACCTCTGTGCTCAAGGTACATGTGCAATGCTCGAGGCCATTCTGAGAAAGAATATTTTTTCAGGGCCAAAACAAGAAGGAAAACTGTCAATATGAAATCCAGGGTCAGGTGGATCCTGCAATTCCAAGAATGCACTATATCAGTTGCCTCTCCTTAGGTAACTGGAGGCTCAAACATGTGTTCTACAGTCCAGTTAAGGGATTCACCCACCTTTCCTCCTTCCTCTTATAATCAGGCTGTCCCAAAATAGATTCACAAGTGCTTTTCTTCTTATTTGATACAAATAGTGCTCTTTTGAAGAGGCCAGGGACACACTCTTAGATCCTTGAGCACTGCAGGCCGAATACACTTGAATGGTGGCAAGTTTCTACCAAATTTCTAGGTAAACAGAGAGGTTGCTCATTGCAGGTAGATGCCTCTGTCAGGTGAACAATGCTGTCAAGGCAAGTGAAGACTCTTGATATGGTAGAAGGTGTCTGAGTGGCAATATTCTGTTCTTGTACAGAAATAAAAATTTAAAAAAAGAGATTGTGGTTAAGAGTCATCTTTCTAAAATTTTGGTGTAGAGAACACTCTTTTCTACCTGCATAGGAAAGGAAGTGTGCTGCTGCTACTGAGATGTGTCCAGGCAGGCTGCACACCCCTGAGGCTGCAGGCTTGGTGGGGCCGGTGGAGTGGAGGATGGGAGAGCCTGGACCTGTCAGCCAACACACAGAGCAGCCCCGTGCAGTGGCTCTGGGGGTAGGGCAAGCTGAGAGGATGTTGTGCTTCAGCTGTAGTGGCAGATGAAAAGATGTTCTCACCAAAGGCCCGAGTTTGTATCCCATGGATCACTCGCATAAGAAGAAAATCCTGTGGCGCATTTGTGTAGGACTGCATGAGTGTGTCTACTGAGCCTTTTACATTTATTCAGCAAATCCACTGATTTCAAGCAGTTGTATAATTGTGCATAGCTCAAAGTGGTTATGGCACCCATTAATTTTTCACAATGTAATAACTCATATCCCACAGTCAGTGACCTACCTGTCATAGCTTTCAGTACAGCCGAATGTGTGCTCATTCTGGGTGAACGATCTCTCAGAGAAAGAAAAAAAGTAAATTCACAAATTAATTTCATTCCTTTGCTTTACAGTTTCTTAGCTGTTTCCTTTTCTCGTGTCTGCTGATCTTCCTCAAATTTACTAGACAAACTTTTGCATTCTCAAGCAGGGCTTGTTTTTTCATCACGACAACATTTCTTCAACCAGGATTATTTAAACATTTGAAAATGGAATATGCACCTCCTGCATGGGAAGATTCCTGAACTGAAATATCAGCTTGGTTGCACCAGTGTAAATTAGAAGTATCTTCACCGAAGTTGATGCAGTTACAACAATATAAAAATAACACAAATGAGATGTCTTCAAGACCTAGTACTGTGGTTCCTCGAGTCATTTGTTTCTCAGCTTAAGCTTGTACCTATCAACTCAATCAGAAGTGGGAGGAAGAGAGAAAGAGAAATTAAATAGAATCATTATGCACACCTTAGTTTAGTAAGTATGTGATATAAACCCTACCAAATTTTATTACTCTGGCATTTTTCATTTTTCTTGTGTTTCTTTGGACAAAGAAATTGCTAGCTTTTGTCAGGTAAATGCTAAGCACATGTATGAGTATTAACAAGCAAAAAGGAAATGCTTCCTTTTATTTTCAGGACCACCAAATATTACAATTCATGTTCCTCCTTTTCTTTGCAACCCGCAGCTATACACATTTCATGTCCTCATCTTATAAACCTGCCATCTTTTGTTTTGGTTATACTTTGTTAGTTTTTGTAATCAAGTCTGAATCCTAAAAAAATTAGTTTCCAGTTAACCTTTCCATACCACAAGCTTGCTAAATTCCTCTTAAACCTGTCAGTTCAATAATGCTTTTGTTGGTGCTTGGAAGAGTGAAAATTGTTAGTTCACTATCATCTAACCTGCCTACCTATTCTCTGTCTGGATAAAGGTTTAAATGTATAGATAAATACTTAGTGTATCTAAAAAAAGAGAACCGACATAACAGTAATCCCTAAATCAGCTTTACATGCTGCCTTAAAACAGTGGAATTCTTTGCATAATTTAAATAGTAAACTCCAAAATCTAAGTTCATTGCTCTACTCTCAGGGAAGGGGAAGACCCACTGAATTATACTCCAAGTGGTGGGCTAGCACAGCCATATGTTGCTCTGGACAGGAAAAACCAATTGAGAATACCAGTCTTTTACAGTGTGACTAACCCACTTTCCACGTCAGTGACACCAAAGCAGTTTATCTGTTTTCTTGGAAACATGCCTGTGCTTCTGTCCCCTTCCTTCTTGAAATGTACTGCACACAGAGCAGCTGCCAAGCCAGATGAATCGCACGGTAGGGGGAATTGCTGAAAATAAGCAGCATGCAGATTGAAAATAGGACTTGGGAATAATTGCAGGAGAGGAACACCAGCATGATTTTCACCATTCTGGTTTCCTCAGCCAATTTCTAAATGCTTCATGTTCTCTGGAATGTATTCTAGAAAAGAGGTGTAGTGGCTTGAGCCACATCAAAAACTCACTGCTGGCAATGACTTTTCACCACCAAAGGTGTGGATAAGACCCTCAGTCCCCAGCATCCCGCACCCAAGGCCTCATGCACTAGTGAAAAGAGTGCACTCCAGTACAACATGACGTTTGGTGCCTATGTCCAAAACCAGAATCAAGTCCTGCCCAGCTCAGACGCTACCAGAGAGTAGGGGCACGTCCCTGACTGCCCAGACATGTTCTGCCTCCTGCGTCCCTGGGTAGCTCAGCACCTATTCCGCAAGCCACCACACAGTGTATCCAGCACACAACAGACTCCTGAAAAAAATTATGAAATTGACTTTTCTTAGTTGACAGCTAGATAAACAATTTCTACTGGGAATACAATCTGAGCTCTCATCTAGAAGCAGGGAAAGGCCTATTTCATGCTCTTATCTACCCCACAGGATGCACACCTGTATTTTCTAGTGTTTCTCAACCATTATAGACACTTTAATGCACTGTGGGAGAAAGAGGGAACATTTTCAGCTCTTCCTGTTGAAGCATTCTTACTGTGAAAAAGAATGCAAGATTTATTGTTCTATAACGAAAGCAAGATGCAACACAAAGCAAGACCGCTTTTTTTGTGTTTTACCATGGGGGCAGTTATATAGATTTCTTGTCCTGATCAGAGGCTTTATAAAGACTTAAGGAACAATCACTGTGTAAAGACTGTTTGGAAAAGGATTAGGATTCAGATATCCTATTGCCAGTGTCTTAACCATGAAGCTATGAACCAAAGACAAATTTCTGCCTAATTTTTTTTTCTAATGTTCCAATACAATTGATCCTCATTTTTTTATTACTCTATAGCTTGATTTCATCATAATAGCCCCCAGAATTTTTATATTTCTCCCTAAATGTCTTTCCAGATAAACCCAGACACTCTTATAGGAGGCTACATAGAGCATTAAAATATTTTCTTAGTGTGCCTTTATCCTCCAAAAACCAAGTTTCTCATTTTGTTATGGATATTCCAGCAAATACACAGTGATGTAAAATGAGACAGTAGCAAAAATTAAACTTGTCTTTTTGTTGTCCCTATTGGGGTGTGCTTAAAGGTGCTAGGAGAAAGCTTGCCAAGCCATTTCTTTCTAGAAACAGAGAGGGAGAAGTACCAGGTCCAACCATGCCTTATGCATCAAGCTTCTCATGTAAGTCAGTACTGAGGAAGAGCTAAAAATCTATCAGGTGGGCACCTCTGGGATTAGAGAGCAACTAAATTGTTTGGGACTGCAGAAAAATTTAGGATCTCAGCTCAGATGTTAAATGCTTAAATCCTTCAGTAGGTCTGATCCTAAATTAAGTAAAAATGTGTATGCCATCATCAAAGCATCAGGTCAGGCAGCAGAGCAAAGTCTAGTGTGTTCTCAACTACCACGTATATCTTATTCCTAGAATTACTTAGTAGTGTGGAGAAAGACTGAGACCTGATTGCAGATGGTTCCTGACCTAACAGATGATGTCAGGATCCATCTCGTGCCCAGAGCCTTTAGTCACTGCTGGTTCTGCAGTATCACCCAAAAAGGACCTGTCGTATGGTCTGATCTAGCCCCTCCATGGTGTCCCCTTGAGATCTTAATAAGAGGCAGCACAGTCTCAAATGTTGTCCCCCAACTACAGATCAAATAAAACCTGTACCTAGACGAAAGCACGTGCATTTATGCCCCTACATATGAATCATGACTGGTCTGAGTCCCATTGTTGGACATTATCTTGGTGAATTTGGTCTTCAGTGCTTCAAGACAGGCTGCTAGAGCCTCTTTGGTTAGTCAGAGATTCCTGAAAACTGGAATAACCAAAAGAACTTTTCTCCTAATCACTACTGAGGTTACTTTATTTTTTGGCATTAGCACAGCTACCCTAAGAACGGGCCAGTTCTCCTCCAAGACTGTTTATATTACAAAGGAAGTTAGGTCTGATCCTCCAGTTACAGGCTGTGCTCCAAACTCTCAAGTGTTTTGGTTGTTCAAACATATGTATTGCAGGTAAATTTGGCTTTAACACTATAGCCCTTATTCAAGCAAAACCACCCACTCTGGTCAAAAATAGCAGTGTAATTTGGCATCCAGTTACAATCTATTCTCAAGTGGCATTGTTCTCTTACCGCCACTGTTGCTTCTTGCTTGAATAATTATTGTTCTTCTCTCAGATTTCTCCAGCTTAAATAATTTATTAAATCTACTAATTATTTTTCTTTCTCCTTCTGTATAAGAGAAAGTAAAACTAGACAAAATTTCAAAATGAGGTGACAGAATTCTTACTTATTATGAAGTATGAATTATTATTATTTCTTGCATATGCTAAGAGGACTGCAATGGATTCCATATTTCCTCTCTTTCCTCTTCTTAATACAGTCATACCATGTCAAATACTTTTTGGAATCCCTGGTAAATACTGAGCAGATACTCCAGTGTGGTATTTGAAAAAAACCCCATATCTATGTATAATTTTTTTCATCTATAAATAAATATACCCTTATTTTCAAGGAAGATGACTTTTATTACATGGAAAGACAGTAGAGACAAAGTAAAATATTAGAAATAGATTTTGTTTCCCTTCTGTTGGAGATCTTCCAATGTGAAAATGTGTCTAAAATCTTGCATGGAGAGATTTTGTATTTCAAATATTTTTTGAGAGAAAATAGCATCACAGTCTTAGATCCTAGACTTTTCTAAGGCTTCTTTAGTTGGAAAGAAACATGTTTTTTGATTGTGTATGTATGCATATATGCAGTCATACATGTACATGCCAACAGTTTTAGAGTGCCATCTGCTGTCATACGAGACTAAATAGTGATGTTTATGTTAATTTTTTAGGATCAATAAAGTTATTGTGCCCTTGAAAGGTATTCTGATTAAATTACACTACCAGACAAAGCACATTTTAAAATTGCAGGAAGTATAGAGGTGTTTTTTCCCAACCTTTGGACGTACAGAGTCATAGAGGCATAGAACAGTTGGGGTAGGATGAGACCTCGGTGATCATCTTGTTACAACTCCCTTGCCATGGGCAGGGACACATTTCACTAGACCAGGTTGCTCAAATCCCCATCCAATCTGACCTCCTGGGCTTGGAGGAGGTGATCCTTGAATATTCTCCAGCCCCTCTTCCCTACAGGGTTTTATTGCATGGCATTCTCTCCAGTCGCAGGAATCTCCCCACCACAACTCTATGATAATAAGATTGTAGCCCTGACGGCTTGTGCATATCTTTAACTCTTCTTGTTTATTGCACATTTCATGTGAGCTTGATAGGGGCATTTAAGTTGGATTCTTATGAAGTCAATTTGCTGGCTGAAGTGGCAGGACTTTCTTTGTGCTTCTCTTTAGGTGCTCTCCTGATGACCAGCAATCCGTCTCCAGGGTCTGGGCATCTCTTGCTGACGCTGGCACCAAACTGGTAGGGGTGAGATGGATTAAGGGTCCCTTCCCTCATCAACTTTAGTTTAAAGCCCTCTTCACCAGCTTGGCAAGCCTATGACCAAAGATGCTCTTGCCCCCCTCTGACAGATGGACACACACATGGACCCCTCTATATTGCATTCTTCTTCAATTGATCACTGAATCTTCTCGACTCACCTATCTGCGCAACCTCTTTATTTTTTGGTAATAAATGAAAAATTATTTTTGTGGAAAGCTTGTGTAAAATATTGTTGATTTTCTTAAAATGCTAACCTATCAAGATCAAGAGGTTATTTTCTTGTTGGTCTAGAAATAAGTTGCACAGAGTCCAGTAAATGTGAACAGCAGCAGCGGTGCTCACAAGCAACATTTAATCTCCTTTTTGGGACTGAAAAGCTAAACTTCTTCTTCAGGAGAAAAGTCTGCTTTAAGAATTGAAGCCACAGAAAGATTAAGGCAAAAAATAAATGTTGCCACTTGTCACAGCTTCCTCAGAGATGCAAATCCAACCCCCCAGCCATATGGCATTTCATTCAAGAGTGAAAACTTGCTCAAGTGCTGCGTCTCTTAAGAGTGTTCAGTACTTCCCTCTGGTGGTCTGTCCCATATAATACTTCTCAGAAAAGAAACTGCTTAAACCACTCTCTTTGAACTTAGGACAGTTTGTGAAGATGTAGATGCACAGAAGTTTGTATCAGTTTTCAGATGGGGTCTGAAGTGGCTTCAACTAGGAGGTGGTCAAAAACATTTTAAAATTATAGAATGTTTTCTAACATGATCAGCGTTTCCAGTTTGGATTAGGTATGTTGCATTTGTGAATTTTAACTGAACTTCAAAGCCCAGGAAAATCACCAGATGACATTTAGCTCAGTTTTTAAGAAAGCAAGAATGAAAGCCAGCTGTGTACTATTTTGGGCAAGCTGACTTCTTAATCCCTTTAGGAAAAACAGCCAGGGAATCAGCACATTTTCTTTTTTCTGACCTCACTGTACAGCTACACCTCCCATTCTACCATGATGTCTTTGTGGGCTGCCATGATTATTCTTTGTTCCCCATGAAATGTATTCTTGTAGAAATTATGACACTCTGATAGAATGACGTTGTGTACTTTTGCTACTCATGTATTTCCTAAAACAATCAATTTTCACTATTTCCTTCATTTAGCATTCAAATATAGATACATCTAACCTCAATTTAGTGTTACTGTCATCAGTATTTTCAATTTTTTGTTGGTAATGGGCACCTAAAACAGGCTTTTAATATAGGCATCTACAGAAAAGAAAAGGTGAGTTAAAAGGAGCCAATAACTATGGCTAGCATTTGAAAAGTGGTGCCATATTCTAATTCATTCTCCTTTTCTGAATCCATAGGCTTTTAAATGTAAGTTAACCACCATTTGTATTGCTGTGAATGACATTTTTCTGTGAAATATTTATCTTTCTACTCTTTACTCATACATTTGTTTACATAGTCTTCCTTACATACTTCTATTCACTACTGTTATTGCATAAATACTTAGTCTGTGAAAGGTGTCCATTTCTTCAGCAGTTGTTATCCTCGCCACTTTTTCACTTTCTTCTACAAGACCGTATTTTAAAATCCACTTTTTAGTTAATTACTGCTGCAGTAACTTAAACAGCATTCAAGGTAAAATATCGGAACAACTGGACCTAAATTGGAAAACTCATTCTGTTAGCTCTCATGCTGAATTATTGCTATTTTTCAAAGTTCTGTGGTGGTTCCAGATTTTGGAGGATGCAGGAAAGACAAGGATATCCAAAGCATAGGTCTATGTTGCATGTATTGTAACTTAAACAGAGTTAGGTCTGGACCTGTCTTGAAAAGTGTGATTTCCACTGGAAGAATGGTTTGAAAAATAATACTTGGTGGGAATTCAACCCATTTGTGTCAGCCTTCAGACTCTTCTCATACAAAAATAATTTCTAGTAGAATATAAGTGAGACTAATCTCGTCACGTAAACCTGACAAAAATGTGTATTTTGAAGGTCACCACTGAGGTGGATATCTGAAATGGATTTCAAATTCCTTTATTTCACTAGGTATATATTTTGGCAGAAAAAAATACAGAACAAGATACTCAAATGTCTTGCCTGAGATTCTGTGTTAAAAGATTGACTGTTTTATTGGCTTCCCACACAAGAAGGATCTGAGAAAGATAAAAGATACGGTATTACCTACAGCACATCAGAAATCTGATAAGAAATTTCACTTTAAGTAATAATATCCTTGAATGGAAATAGAAAGTTAAAAGTTTGGATTTATTGTTTTGTGTGAAAGTGGAATCATAATTTTAAAAAATCCATTTAAGAAGAAAAGCCACAACAAACAGAAAACCATCTCATTTTCAGCTTTTTCTTTAGCTAGACATTCCATCTTCCTAAATCCCTGAGGAGCCAGCAACATGACTCTGCAGGCAGGTGTAAATTCAGTAGCTGAAAGAATGGCATTCTGACGCACCATTCAGGCTGTCTGGCAAGCAGACAGGTGAGAAACCAAGCAGAGAAGCAGGCAATTTATCTTAAATACTTAATTCCCTAGATAAGGTTGAGAGGAACAATATAGAATCATGGAATATTTTAGTCTGATGTAACCGGCTTTTCAGTCTATCTTAGGAATAGTCTGCATGGTCAGAATGGCTTCCACTGGGGATCTCAAAGCACTTCCCAAATGCTCTTGGACGAAGTCTTGTAACTCATCGTTTACAGTGGGCAAGAAACAAACATGAGAATTGATGGGAACTTTTCCTTCTACTGGAGACGATCCAAACTAGCATTGCTGAGCACTCCCTTCACTTCAAGTGGAAATAACATAAATTTTGGACATATTCTCTAAGAGAGAGAACCTGTTCTTAGTCTTGTTCTTTCAAAAACACAGATATATGCTGGCAAGAGAAATGGAAGCAAAGGAGAAAAGGTAGATTTTGGTATTATAAATAATTCTTGCTTATGCTTAAAAATTGCTTAAACAAGAGCCAGACTCAACTTCTACAATAATTAAATATAATAAGTTTTTTTTTCAGAGTTGTGCTTTACCCATTTGTCTGCAAATTTGGCAAGAGTTTTACACATCTAGTTTTATTCATAAAATTTTTAAAACTTACGAGCGACTATTATAAGAGTAAATAATGTTCACTTTAAAAATGTGCTGCTGTAAGCAAAAAATTGGAGGACAGAAGCAACTCATATCCCCAGTTACCACTGAAAATAGGAAAGTTTAAAAAAAATAATGGAATTTAAAGCCTTCAAATGCTGTTCAGGTTCCAAGTATTATTCTGTGAATGTATGCCATGACTTAATATATATTCAATATGTGCTGTTTTTCTTGACCTTAAACAAAATAAATCACTATGTGTCCTCTTTTTATATGCAATATTTTCTTTTTTACTGTATGCGTGTTCATTCACTACACACCTTTACCAAGCAGTTGAGATCACAGAATTCCAGTTTTTCTTGTAATTGAAACATAAGCACCTGATGTAATTTTTAAGATCTACAAAGTACCAGTGAGGTGTCAAACTGAAATTAGCATCTGGGCAAGACCTTTCTGTAATTTTCTTAAAGTGTCAAATATCAAGGTCAGATCTGATTACATCAATAATACAATGAGAGGTAAAACAACCCTTGGGGACTCTTTACTCAGCTTCATGGGACCAGGCCTTTCACTAGTGATCATAAATCAGAAGAAAAATGACAATGTTTCCCACTCCAACGTGAAAGCATTTATTTACTCCTTCAAGCCTTTATTATGATACCATTATTACAGACTTTATCATCATACAGTTACTGTGGTGCATTAGTGCCTTCCAAACAAAGGGATTCACTTTTGAATAAAGTAGATCATTATGTCTTCTGTAACTACCAGAGTTTTGAGGAAAGCTAGCAATGGCATCCCCAAGTTTTTCGGAAAGTGTTTGTTTAGCTCTTGAAGATCAATGTTGTTCTTTAACATTTTACTGCTCTTCTTTCATTGCAACTGAAAAAGCTCCCATCAATAAATTGTCATTGACACCAGAGTAGAATTAATTTTGATAGCGTTCCCAGACATAATATTCAGAATGCAAGCATTATGCTACTTAGGATAACGTGGCCTTGCAATAATAAATATCCTAATGCGTTTTGGGTTCTTATTTAAAGAAAAAACTCTTATTCAGCTATTCCAGCAACGGAGAATAGTGCTGGAGTTACATTATCAAATGCAACAGCCATACAAAGGGAAAAAGAAATCTATTTTAAGAAACTTAATATATTTCTAAAACTAATAAATATGGAAGATAAAAACACAGGAATACAGTTCCTTTACCATTTTAGGAGGTTTAAGACTAGAGTTTTAGGGGAGTACATAAATTTTTTGAGCAGTCACTTTAATCTTAGGCCTTCAGTCTCCTATTTCAAGAGATGGAAATTGTCAGAGCATGGCAGTTCACTCAGATTCCTACAGCAGGGTGGGAAGAATTGCTGCGTGGAGAAGCCTGCCTTTCTCCTCTGACTACAGGTTGCCTTGAGCAATCAGCTTATACTTGATTCCTGACATTTAGAGAGCTAAAATTAGGCAAAATAAATTCCACCTTATGTTAAATACTTACTTCTCCATGATGACAGAAACATGAAAAAGACTGCGAGGTGGAAGATAATGGGATTATCTGCATTGCTGGTGCCAGAGGTGCACTGAAGCACTTTTGGTCCTCAGCTGAGCTTCGAGTACGCGATGCAGAATGCAAACACAGAACAAGAGAGCGCAGCCCGCCCTAGAGACCTTATTCATTCCTCACTGTCAAAGATACTAATAGTTCTACCAGACCAGGAGTATTTTCCCATGCTGGTCTGCTACAAAACTATGATCTCAGTCATAATTCAGTAATGAAATTTATAACACAAGTATATAATTCATTAGAAATGAAAAAAAAATGTTAATACGTTATATTGATATCTTCTCTGATTCTTAACGGTGACTTAATTATTAAGCTTCCCAGAATAAAAAGTCTGGCTTCCATCACAAGCTGAAGACATTTAACAAATGGAATGTTTTGAGAATTCAAAAGCATTTTTAAGCATTTGGATTCCTATTCTATGTGTGTCAGGTGGAGACATAAAGGTTTCTCTGTAGCTACAGGTGGGCTTTAGTGTCACACTTTCTCATTAGAGTATGTGGAAGCATCACTTTTGAAGAGATTTTGCTTAAAGATCCAAGGCTAAAATCAGATAAAATCCTAGGAATTTCAGGGTACATATCCCAGACCCGCTATCCGTCCAGTATGATTTGTTTTCTTTATCCTTCAGGTTGCAGTCATATAATCTCAGTGTACACTGTCACAGAGGATACAGGTCATAACAGCGGGCAAAGTCTCTGCAATATTGGGTGTTTTTTCTTACAGGACAGGCCATATAATTTGCCTTTGGCCAACTTGGTTTTGTCTTTTCTGTGTGACACACATAAAATATAGACATATCAAATCCTGTTTAATATCCCATAAAAAACCAGTGGCCCTGCTAGATACACAGTCAATTTATGATTGGCATGCCAAATTTTGCCAGGAAGATACTGCAAATTCTTCTACATTGGAGACTGAGCTGGAACTGCACCATATTGACTAGTCTTTAAAATTCCAATGACCTCTACAGCAACTAAGAACATTCAAGCTGCAGCATTAAGAAACAAGCAACAAGTATTCCAAAATACATAATAGGTTGCAATGCAAAATTTATTTATTACTTGTTTGCTTTTTAACAAGCTTTATCACAGTGTCAAATTTTTAAACATACCTGAGTGTTGGAGTTGATCACTATTAATTAATTCATTTATTTTCACCAAAAAAATCCTGTAAGTTACTTGCTTGTGAGGCATACGCTGTGAATTCCAGTAGATGAAATATAGGTGGATATATGGTAAAATCTCAGAAGAAAATTTAGGGAGTAACATATTATGATAACTGTAATAAATTAAGAGATAATGGAATTTGAAAGCAATTAACCTGTTGCAATTTCTTACCTGATACAGTAGTGTCATAACTAAAATTTGAGAACTTCCATCAGACTTTGCTAGACACCTCGAGATAGATAAACCCCTTATTAAAAGGGTTTAGATAGTTACAGCAGAAAATTAAAAGCTGATGATTCATTTTGCTATTACAGAAGAAATAACATTACATTGAATTTATAAATTATTCTTTTTGTCATAGAATGCATAATGAATCACAATTTTTGTTCATCACTTGCCTATTATTAATTTAACAGGCATAGAGATGGTGTAATATATTTTCTCCAATTCTAGTTTTTATTAATAGAAGTCTTTCTTTTCAGGTTTAGCATAGTGATCAAGAGGAATGTGGTGTTGGGGTTACAAAGGAGCAAAGAAAATAAATCTCCTCGAATTTCAGTTCTGCTTTATATAGCGGTCTGTGTAACAGGGAAAATTGTTCTATTCCTCACAACAGCACACACACATGGAAGAGTGTTGTACACTGTTTTAATGAAGCCACAGATTACAACACAGGGATTGTGAAGAGATTTTTTGGGATCCAGATGTTTACCTGATTGCAGAAACATGCAGGAATATATACATTTTGTCCTTCCTCCAGCTTATATGCCAACAGTTGTAAGGGTAATGAAATGAATTGTATTACACCATTGATTCCATAGAAAATATTTATTTGTATGTCTTTAGATATAAAATATCTATCAGCTCTCTTTCCGTCAAATAACTCTCCTTACTCCTGAACCTACTTTCAACTTTTCTCTTTCTCTGGAGAAAATAGTACAAAAGTTAATAAAAACAGAAGTTAATTTTCTAAACGTTCATTTTTGAAGATATCAGTGATGTATACTAATATATATTAAGGCTCGCTTGAAATATATTCCCTCTTTTTCCAGATAAAGCATCTATTATTTATGTGGCATTTCTCAAAATGAAAACAGTGTAAGTCTCAGGAGTTTTAGAGGAATTCTGCATGGCACAGATACAGCAGATAGAGTGGGTCTGTGTTGAGTGGGTGTTTGGATATATCAGCAGCAGAGGAGCGTCTGGCTTTGTGCTGCACAGCTATAGTACCCCCAAAGCTTTTCTTTGGCTTTCAAAGGGAATCCTTGGAGTGCCTACAGTGTCTGACTCCAGGAGAGCTCTCCAGGACATCCTGAGCACAATGTGGCTGAAGGAGGCTGGCAGAGAGGAACTGCCCTTTCAGGCCCATCAGAATATCCTTAGGCAGCCTGTGAATCACTCTCACATGGAGCATGCCAAGTGCCCAGGATTCCCAGCTTAGGTCTCACCTGGGAAAAAGAAAGGGGAGGTCCTGCACCTATAGCATCCCATTAGATGGCTCTCCTTAAGGAAAACCTGTGATCCATTCAGCAAATCCATATAGTTTCGGTCTTTTCTCACCACAAATGAATCTATAGTCTCAGGTGACAGTCTCGTATCGCAATTGCAGAATGGTTTGAGTTGGAAGGGACCTTAAAGATCCTCTAGTTACAACCCTCTGCCATGGGCAGGGACACCTTCCACTAGATCAGACTCCTCAGAGCCCCATTGAACCTGGTCTTCAACAGTTCTTGGGCTGGGCATCCAGCTGCTCTAGACAACCTGTTCCAGTATCTCACCAACCTCACAGTACAGAATTTCTTCCTAATATCTAATCTAAATCTACCCTTTTTCAGTTTAAAGGACAGACTTGCATGAGATGCAGCCCAGGTCGGTCAATTATTGAGAGTGAAAAATGCATGAGACCATCAATAAAGCAAAGACAAACTGCCCTTTCAGGGCAACCTCTTTCTGAGGTAGGTCCCAGAATCTTTGGATTCATCTATTGCTCTCGACTTACCAGCAGGTCAGATATGCCCCATAGCTTGTACAGCAGTGAGGTCCTTCACACAATATGCCTTGTTCTTTTCTTCCACAGTGCTCTCTAGGACCTTTACTTTCCCACTGTCTTCCAAGCTCATTTGTGATGTTTTGTGACACTTCCTAACTGGTGCGCTGAGTGCATTATAGGGTCTGATGAAGGTACATTTTAGACTAAGATGGTATTTCATGTCACGGACAATACAGAGTGGGTGAATACTATGAGTGTCTTGCTAGACATGCTGTGAGGACCTGTGGTATGTCTTGATGAGAAAACCTTATGCAGTTTGGTTGTGTCTGAGCTACCCCAAAAAAGCCCAGGTAATTTGGTGCATTGACATTAAGTATGAGCAGGAAGCGCTCTTACTGGCATGGTCTTTTTGAGAGGCTGAAAAGAACAGTGGCCTCAGCTCTCCCTCAGTTGCCTCAGGACTCCTGTCCCTTATCTTTTCAGCCTCAGAGCTGCTCTAAGCCCTTCTAGCCCATCCTTTTTCCATCCGTCACTGAACTCTTCCCATCTCAAAGCCTTCCTTGTCCTCTGCCCAAATATTTTTCAAACCCTTCTCAGCCCAGGCTCATGCTCCCTGACACTTCCTGACCACAGGCACAGCTTTTGGCTTTGAGGTTCCTGTGCCCCTCTTCTGCATTGTCTGCACCCTGTGGGGGTAGCTGCTGCCACACCAAGCCACCACTGTTGCAGGCATCTGCTGGTACCCTTCAGCTCAGTTCCACTCATGTCCCTCCAGCAGCAGTTGTGCATCTCATTCTGGCAGGGATTTAAAAATACTGCTAAGAGGCATTTATAAAACATTGCCTTAGATGCATTTCAGAGGAAATGTTCAATAAAAAGGGGGTAAAGAAAGCCCTCCCTGAAGGAGCACTCTCTCCTCCACCAGCCACAGAGATTTTCTGGGAGGATCTTTGAGGGTTTATTTATTTTGCTCTCCTAAAAGGATTGGCAAATGTTTTTAGGAGCCTTTGGCTTTGTCTCAAAACCTTAACAAAGCATTAAGGAGAATTACATAATTTAAAGGCAGCAAAGGCCAAGTAGGTCATCCAGTGCAACGTCTCAGCAGTGCAATCTGGCATTGTTCAACGTATTTAGCAGTGCCTTTGTCCAGTCTAGATCTGATTTATAAGGGATAAGGCTTCTGACCGTTTACATGTTTTAATCTTTATAAGTTTACAACATGAGAAGTGTGATACATGTGACTTTCTTTCAGATAAAGAAACTTCTCCTTTACACCATACTAATTTCACTTATGTCAAAAGTCTCAAAAGTCAAAACATACTCTAATATATAAGCAGCAACCTAAATAAAAGTGGAAAAGAGCTGCTCAGTCATTCTCTCTTTACTGCTCATTCACAGGAAAAAAGAGCTCTGACTAAGCAAGACTTCTCTATTTCTGCAGTTGTCAGTGCACCTCACCTGTTTTCAACCCTGACATCTGCTCTTCTGGATGAGTGTCTCTTTTTTTTCTCCCTTCTCTCATTTCTCTTTTCACTTTTGACCTTTTTAGTTATTTCCCAACACCTTTTCTCAGAGGCTTTGGGGGATTTTATGAAATACTTCACAGTGCTCAGCAAAGCCGTAGGGTGCCTGAAATTCACAGTAAGTCTTTCTGATTTACTATAGTGTGTGGAGGAACTGCTGTTCCATTGAAACAATCAAGGATTTGATACAGATTTCTCTGCAGTTCAAATGCCACCTTGTTTCTGCTGTTTTTCAACTTCACTTTTCACTTCCAACAAAATTTTGAAATCACTTATTCTGATATGAATTATTTGATCCCAAATTTTAGAACAGCAAATGAGATGCTGACTTTTAACACTTGTGTCAAGCAGGATTTTGTTCCAGCAGGCAACAGTACTGCAAACTTGCATGCTTAGTTGGGCAGGTAAGAAATATCACATTGATTTGAGCAGGACTACATGGAGGCACAAATTCGTCGTGGATGATTTTGTGATGGTGTGACATGACAAAATGGAACAATTAGGCATGTGTCAGTGCTGAATAAATAACTTCAGAGGATTTGAATTTTGTGCAAAACTTTTATTAAGACCATTCACAGACTTGTAGAATCGTAGAATATTCTGAGTTGGAAGGGACTAACAAGGATCATCAAAGTTCGACTCCTGGTCCTGCGCAAGACACCCCAAGAGTCACACCATGTGTCTGAGAGCAATGTTCAAATGCTTCTTGAACTCTGTCAGGCTTGGTGCTGCAACCTTTTCCCTGGGGAAATGTTCCAGTGCTCAATCACCCTCTGGGTGAAGAACTTTTTCCTGGTATATAAACTAAACCTTCCCTGACTCGGTTTCATGCTGTTTCCTTGAGTCCTGTCACTGGTCACCACAGAGAAAAGATTGGTGCCTGCCCCTCTGTTTCCTCTCTTGAGAATGTTGCAGACTGCAATGAGATGCCTCAGTCTCTTCTTCTCCAGGCTGAACAGATGAAGTGACCTCAGCCACTCCTTGTCTGGCTTTTTCTCAAGATTCTTCATCACATTTGTAACCCTCCTTTGGATGTTTCTAATAGCTTTAGATCTTGTACTGTGGCACCCAAAACTGCCCCCAGCACTCGAGGTGAGGCTGCTCCAGAGCAGAGCAGAGCAGGACAATCCCCTCCCTTGCCCAGTTGACAATGCTGTGCCTGATGCCCCCCAGGACACCCCAGGTTTGCCCTCCTGGCTGCCAGGGCACTGCTGGCTCAAGTTCAACTTGCCACACACCAGGACCCCCAGCTCCCTTTCCACGGCACTGCTCTTCAGCCTCTCATTCCCCAGTCTGTCCATACATCCAGGGATGCCCCATCCCAGGTGCAGAATCTGTCACCAGCAATATTTGTGTGCAATGAAGGAAGGTAAGAGCTAAAACTGGAATTGAAATAAGAAGATATCATAAATATTTATGCTCTCAAGTGCTTGGGGTGCCATTTGAGTTGTCAGGTCTTTTTATATGGAATATTATCCACACCTTTCACCTGTTGTTGAAGGACATTTCTTTGCCAATATATTTTTGGAGCAAAGCATTTTTGTTATGATAGTAAATTACAAGATTTACAATTTCATTTGTGGGGAAGTATTTACAGAGAATTTAAGTTAACATGAACAAAATGTGCCCTCTGCTTGAATGTGAAAGTGCGGTGGATATTGTATTATCTGTCATACAACAGGCTGGGACCTCTCTTCAGAATTCTATGTGTCCTAGATGTACTTGAAATAAATCTGGGTAAAATGTTCCCTATTATGTAATGAGCATTCTGTCTGGTCTACCCAGACAAAACACATACAAGTTTTGTTTCATGGTAATTTTATGCGCTCAGTTTTTAAGAGGCACTGTTTTTTTCCCATTGGGCTGAAATATTCATAAGTAAAAAAACCAAATTTGCAAAACCTGCATTTTTCCACGAATCAAACAAAGTGGAAACCTAGTAAAAGGTTCAAGCTATAAACTATTAATCAAGGTGAAAATTGGACATTATATTGTTATGAAAATAATGGTTTTGAGTCACCTTAATTGACTTAATCCTCCTGGAATAAAATACTGCATTTCCAAGTTATAATATTCTTTCTAGTAATCTGAATGCTAAGCAAGATCATTGTGATTAATGGCTACCATAATTAATGTAGAAAAAAATAATAATGACTTTTGATTTTTTAGTAAAATTATGAAGATAACGGGTATCTTCTGTGATGTACCGACTCTGTGTCTAAAAGAGATTATTGCATACCATTAAATGATGTGAAACCCCTATTCTTCATTTGCTCTGGAAAGAAATATATTGTAGCTTACTGTTTATCAGGTACTGAAAGCTCATTAAATTAGATATATTTATAAAGGAAGCGTGTAGTATATGTCCTTACAGAGAAATTAAATTTTTGGGCACAGAACACTTATAATGAGGTGTAACCAGACTCAGTCTGAACTGCAACAATAAACCTTGTAAAATGAATAATAATTAATTTCATATTTTATCTTGAAAACAGGGTTTTCAAAAACTAAATAGGGAATTTCATACTGAAAAATATAGTAAATCATCATCCAGTATCAACAGATACATATTGATTTTTATAGTCAAACCCTTTTTTTGGAACAATATGGGAATGCATATACCAAAGGACATTTATCTTTACTTCTGAGAGTAAAAATGTTTGAGACAGAGTAAGGATGACAGAAAATAAATAATGGGGGCTTGAGACTCTATAATATAATCATCTCTCCTATTTTTTTTTATTTTGTTGTGATATCAAAAATTAAATATTACCAATTCTTTGCGTTTATATAAAAGTTCAGGATAGAACTTACTTAAAGTTAGTGGCACTTGAGAGATTTGACTTTCAAATGCAGTAAATGGCAATTATTTGGGCTGAAAATGTTTGTCCCAAAGTTTTGTTTCAGGTTAAATCAGCATTTTTTTTCCTGCTGCATTTTTGTTGGATTTTGAGGGTTTCTTTGATTTTTGTGTAGCTCCTTATTAGTTGGTTATGAAATGGATGATTTCCAAATTGTCTCCAAACTGCATATACTTTGAGAGAATCATGGGGAAATTATGTGATATTTTGATATACATTTATTTAAATCCTCCTAAATATTATTCTTGGTATGAAATGGATTCAGAAGATGTTTTCTGCAAAAGTGACGGATCTATAATGAATTCTGAATTCAGTATATTTCTGAATTCAAATAATGTCTGAATTTTCTCTGTTTTAATACAACGGGAGTTTCATTTCTCATATGACAGGCAGTAACTTTGGGGCTTCCCAGTTTGCTCCCCTCTCACTGCCCAAAAGTTGCACTCCAAAATTCTTTTTGCCATAAACTGGAAAATTCTAAAGCTTCCTTAACAAGATGGATTTGGGGCAGCTTTATAAATGAAAGTTGCTGTATTGGTACAGAGAACCTGACATAGATTTTTTTGCTGTTAATTTAAAGCATCAGAAAATATATGCAACAATTAAAAAAAAAATGGAGTGAGGTAGCTGAAACCCCAAGATTCAGACTCCTGTTGACATTAGTCTATGTACACTGACAAGTGAGGAGGAAACCAGTTCTTTAGACTGTCTCTGACTTTAAGGGAAGTGTTAGTATTCAGGTTGAATATCTTGTAGCCTAATCTCAGTGTGCTTGCTCCCATGCCTGTTTCATATAGATAGAAACAACTTTAAATGCCACATCCTTCCACTGTTTGCTGCTAAAAGAATAGAGATCAGTGAAAGACACTGAACAATGTTATACAAATCCACAGTTAGCAGAAAGAGAGGAGATCCACAAGGCAGGAGCATTCATGTCTGCCTTCAGCCTGACAGATCATGCATGGCTGTGCTTATTTGCAAAGCTGTGGAAAATTCTTGTCCTCAGGAGTCCATCCACCATGACAGATGTGTATTTTTTTCATTTGCTCTATCTCCTTTCTTATGATTATTTTATAATGCAGGGCCTGCCAGGCTGATTCTAAGTGAACAGGTCTCACATGGCCCAGCTGTCTTGAGGAAGAAGAGGGGACTGGACTTGGTGGGGAAGCTGTGGGCAGCCAGACACCATTCCTGCATCGGTGTGCCTCTGTGACTGACATGTAGGCTCAGCTCTTCAGGGTTAATTCCTAATGAAATTTTGAAACTCTGGGACAGGTTAAGCTTTGGAAAGGTCTTCAATTTTGATTAGTTGAACAATTCTCTGGGTGAGGAAACTTCCTGGGCCATTTTCTGAAAAGTCTGCTGAGGCAAAATGCTGGAGCTCTAAAGAAGAAGTGGGGCACAAGGTTAGTTTCGCCCTTCTAGAGTTATCATAGAAAAGTGGAAATTTAATTTTCACAAGTCCTTCTTGCTGCACTGGGAAAAACTATCAATCTCTTGGGCAACGACCTTCAACCTTTCCCTTTGTTGCCTACAGAAGAGCTGCTGTGCATTAATTTAAAAAAAATTTATCTACCTCAGCCACTCTTGTTTTTCTGCACCAACTAAACAGAGCAGTTGACTTCATCCTGATTGAATCTATTTTTTTTGCCTACTGGGAGCACAAGTAATAAAAAGCAACCTTATTTAAAGACCACTGCAGTGGGCTTGTGATAGTTGTTCAATAGTTTCAGGGCTGTAGTAGTCTTTGTTTGATGGCCATGCAGGTTCCCACCAGGTCTGAGCACATTAAAGATCTGAGGAAAGCCATTTTCCTTCTTAATAGGAGAATCAATTGGACTGAACACATCGGTTCAGGCTGATAAAATTAAATTATGTGTACTGAGGAGATGGAATTCTTGCATTTATTTTAGCCTCCAAAGAAACAAATGCTAACCAGCACTGATATTCAAAGCAGAATAGATAAGAGCATAAAGCTAGACAAGGCGATTGTTCTTTTTTTTTGTCTTTTTGGTGGTGGTGATGGTTTTTTTTCCTTTCCTTTTTTTTGTTTTGGTGCACAGAAGAATAATATTACAAGCTACTTTCTTTGATTTATTGCCTTCTGAGACAAAAGAAATCTGAAACCTTAAAGTAGGCTTAAAGGATTAGAACTCAGGCTGAAAAGGACCATTTCTTTGTTTTATACTCCTACAAGGTCCATTGGCATATGGAACTAATTTCAAGGTTCCTCATTTCCCCAGACACAGGAGCAAGAAGGGCTGCATGTAGTGCAAGATGCAATTGACGTCCTTGACCTCAGAAGCATAATCTCCAAAGTCCAGCTCCTCATGATAAAATAATTATTGATGCCACACATATTTGTCCCCTTTGGCTAGTCCCCTTTCCAGTACCACCAACAATTTGGTGGTTTTACATGTATTGAGATTTGGAGGCATTTAACTACTAATTTTACTATAAAATCTACAATAAATATTCCTTTTTCATCACTAAATACTTAGAATTCCTATAAACAACACATGAAGGATATTTAAGTATTCAAGTATTTTTTACTCCATTTCTCATCTGTAAATACATAGAATAGCAAACACAGTTTTATGACTTTGTTCCACGCCACATCAATGTCAGAATGTTTGTTCCTTCACTAATAGGCACAAACATCTTCAAAGTTTAATTTTAGATAACAGCATCAATAACAATGCAGCCTTTGTTTACAGAAAAGTTGCAAAGTTTTTACCATTAATGGTATAAAAATCTGCGTTGTCCCATGTTGTTATTTGCAGTGACCATGTGTTTTAGATAATTTGGATCATTTTACAGAAAGTGGAATTTCTTTTCCAGGAATCCTGCTCTTTAATCTTTGAAGACAGTGACAGCACTGCCAGTGACTTTACTGAAATTAGAATGCAAACGTTCAACCTCCATGTAATCTGTTTTAAATAGATTTGTTTTGTTTGTCTTCTATTCTATTGCCTTTGCTTTGTAATTATTGTTTTCTGGACTCTGAAGATCAGTCTTTCAGGAAAGTATTTGGTAGACCGCTGGATTTTCTTAATCTTCCAGATTCTTTTAATGGTCTTTTTTTTTTTTCCATGGAAGGAGCTTTTCAGCAGTATTCTATTGAAAAATTGCTTAGGTGACATAATAGTAGTTGTAGAAGCAAAGATTCAGCTAATGCCGAATATGCTCCAATCCAGTTAGAAAGAAGAAAGGATTGAACCATGCTATTCTGAACTGTTTTCACATAAGCCCTAAGTGATCCTTGCTATACAGATCACATGCAAGGTTTTTTATATCTGAAGGAAATCAGATTATAGTTTTGCCCACTTAAATGCAGAATACTGACACATTAATCTCTCATCCATCCTCTCCACAGAAAAGGAATAGCTGTATTCAGTTAGATTCTCCTCATTTTATTAGTTTTGAATGCGAAAGTCATTTATCCATCAATAAAACAAAAAATGGTCATGATTTCATCATTGTTAATTGATTATCAGTGTAAAATCACATAATCACTGAGACAAAACAACCAGGCTCCCAGGTGCAAAATATCCCTGAATCATCTTAGTTTATTTTGGGAAATCTATAGAAACAGGTTCACAGCTCTGAGTAATGTCTCCTGACTGCTGTGGTGCTTCTCAACCTGTGCTGTGTGCATTACTGAAACTGCCCACACAAGCATGCAGAGAACTTTCCAGCACCTTCAGGTCAAGGCTAATCCATGTCCCTGGAGTATTACAAAAAGTTTTCCTTCTCTGGGGAGGAAGTAAAATTTCAAAGAACCTGAGAATGAAGGGCCATCATTTGTAGCAGTGGCAGAAAAATCAACTTACAAGACTTGGTACATATTTTAAGGACTGCAGTGATTATGTAGTTTGACTTTGAGAAATTGGAGGCCCACAGCCTCAGGCAAGGAAGGATTTGCTCACTGTACAGCAACAAGTTTTTAGGCACAATGTGACATTAGCAAGTCTGCCTAAAAAAAAAATCAAATTATGGTATTAAAGAGAACCGATTTATCTCTCATAAATCAAACAGCATGGCAAATAGTAAATAACAATCTTATTAATCCCAAATTAAACTGCAGCTAATTATTTTCTTTAGATTTGCAGGGATTTATATCTTTGTTTCTATGGCAAACTGTCAGGGTAAATGGAATAAAGTTACTAAGCAATGCCTTGCATGACGATCATCTCTCATACATTAACTCCCCCACAACATGCCTACATCTCACTCACTTTGCTGTGTGTGCAGAGAATAAGAGCGCAATGTTCTCGTGCTTCATCACAGACTACAGACTGGCCTCTCAATCCCAGGATGCCTTCTACATCCCTCCAGTAGCCAGGAGTTAACATTTGCCATCCAGCTCCAATCTAGGTGCTTCTTGCAAGTAAATTTATCAGAATTAATATTGTCAACTATCAGAGACAAGCAAGTTGGCCTGTTCTTTTATCTCGCAGCCTGAAAGATGAAATTCCCTAAAAGATACAATCATTTTTAAAAAAGATGTCAAAGACTTGTTTATAGACAATGAGATTAACTTGATTAAATATCAGTTCTCCAGTTAATACAAAGGATTAGCATTCGCTAATCATAGTTTACTACATTTGATAAACTCTCTAAAGAAAATGGGTGTTCTTGGGACTCAGTAATTTAAAATAAGTTGCTGTCAGTCCCAGAAATAATGGAAACACAGGAAATAAGGAATTCTGCATTATCTGTTCATGATTTTGCAACAGATTAGAGAATAAAACTAGCTTTAGAAGCAGTAATATTAACATCAATGATAATAATGACTAAAACAGCAATATGATTACTGGAGATTATAAGTAAGAGGTTTTGGAATATTTTGGCACCTTTAGAATGGGAAAGAACTCTTCTAATATATACACCTGTGAGATACAATAGAAGTTATCGGTGCCTGCTAGAGGTTAGCTTGATGTCAAAGACTTTTGTGGGAAAACATTGTAGTCAATCATTGTTGTCATTTCGCTTCATTCCATCGATGTCAGCAGAGCTGGAATTTGATTGACCACATTCAAATCTGTCCCTTACTATTCACAAATTGTGTATGGAAAACATTCGATCGACTGTAATTACTCATAGCTGACTGTAGGATTACGGGTGGTGGCAGGCTGGGAATTCTGCTGAGTCTGAATTTTCATACACAGGTGGATAAATCTACACAGGAATCTGTATGCTCATCCTATGGAAAGAATGGATTTCTTTTTATGAATAAAAGTCTCCATGAAACACAAAAGTGGGAATGCATAACATGGCATGCATTTCTTTGAAGCAAATTTCAAGCTGGTGAGTTGGTGAGCAATTTAGGCAATTCTGGTAAAACAGAGAACCCAAGAAGCATATATTGCAGAATTCAGCCATTGTAAACCAGTGGGAAACAGCTGAATATATTTAAAATCAAAGCACAAAGCAGCTCAAAACAGTAGCTGTGTTTGAATCGCTACACAAAAAAAATCAGGAAAAAAGGTATTCTTAAAGAGTGCCAGCAGCTGACAAGACAATACAGGGCTATGATAAGAACATAACTACTTAGTATTATTCTTGTCATGAAATAACATTTGCATGGAGACAATTTACGTTTTGTTTTAAAAACATGCAAAACGAGATAAAATATATGTTGGAACTACTTGTCTGATTCTGAGGAAATTACTCCCAAGGGTTATCTAATATTTTGTCTCAGATTTTTTTGTTGTTATTTCCTGCTAGTCTTATCTGGTCTACGTGCTGTTATCAGAACCTCCAGAATGCATTCAAAATACATATATAAAAAATAAACTTCAGGATATTCACAGATAATTTCTTTTTTTTTTCCTGTTTCCTACCCTTTCAGCTAAAGTCTGAAGAATGTTAATAAATCCAATTCTTTAGCTGTAGAAAAATGGAAGTTAGACTAGATCAGTCTAGAAATACTGCTTTTCAGTTCATTTCACTCTCATTCAATAATCATCAGTAGCAAGCAGCACAAGGCTGTCAATTACCTTTAATTTGCTTTAGAAACTTGGAATAAAAGTAATTTTATCCCCCCTGGGCATAAATAAATGAAGGAAAGCAAAGAGCACATGAATTTGACTGGTCACAGAACATTCATTAGATTTATTCATCAGTTTCTAGCGAATACTTATTCAGCTCAGAAGTTTGGAGGATTCAAAGCAGCCAAGAACAGTGAAAAGTGCAAGGAAAAGTGGTCTCCTGGCTCAGAGTTGGGAAGCCAGTCGTCCCTATTCTGCTGCTGGCTTTCATAATGACTGAAAAAAGCCATTGAATGTTTCTGGTCCTCACATGAGAAATGTTTTAGCAGATTTAAAAAGGGATGCAGAGCAGAGAGCAAATATTTTACATAAGTTATGGGAATATTGATTAAGACGGGTGATTAAGAGAAAGGATATTAAAAGAATGGAAAGAAATCAAACTGTAAGGAAAAAAATAAAAAATATGCAATCTATTGTGATGCGTGCCACAGCCTCGCGAGATAAATGATACAAATCTTCTTTACAAAATAGGATGATAAATAGAAGTACAGTAAATAACCAAGCATTTGTAAACACTGCAAACATGCAGTAAAAGCAGCTCAGTGTAAATTAAGGACAACTCCTGAGCTGTCAGCAGTTATATAAGTGTAAAATCAGCACAAGTGAGGTCAGACCAGGGTCTGGGAATGTTAATGTATTTGAACTGGAATGTTAATGCATCTGAACAGGAGTGCCAGGTACAACTTTACAATGCAGCGTCTGGAATTAATATTCAGTACTCTTCCCCTCTAATAGACTTTGGTACTGTGGGAAATGCAAGAAGCACAAAAGAGGAAATCTCGTTCATTTGCCAAAACCACAATCAGCAAAGCAAACTATGAGCTGATAAACAGCTGGTTTTCATTCTGGTGTAATAGGAACAGAAAGAGAAATATGGAGATTGGAAGGCTGCAAATGAGGTTGTTTCACTTCCTGTTCAATGCTCTAATGTCCCAAGGAACAAACAGCACCTGAGTTTTGGGTGTCCTTCTCTGGCACGGACTCACTTTTGCTGTTTCAAAGGCCTCCAGCACTCACTTGTATCTCACAAGTGAATGCTGACATGAGCCATGCTTGTAGCAACAAATCAGCCATTCAAAAATGAAGAACAATAATTTTAAAGAAAGATTGCTGCTAAAGTCACAGAGCCAGTAGGAAAACAAAACCAACTAAACCTCCCCCACCCCAAAGACAGCAGCCAAACATCAGATGATGAAAAGTTTTGATTTCAGAGGAGCACAAAATAAAGAGAATGAGAAAGAAAGAGGGTTAGCCTGCATCGTTTAGTATGGGGATGATTCAGTGGAGGGGCCAGGCCATCAGAAGTTGAAGTAAGATCACAGTGAACTTGTCTGATTGTCTTGCTTGACTATTTTTTTGGGCCTGAAGCATTTTGCAGGGAATATTGTGAATTATAATTACAGATGCTTGTTTCACAGCACCTTAGCTTTTGACATTTCACAGTTCTGTGCAAAGGTACCATTCTGAAGAAACTCGTATTGTGCCACCAACTTAGAAAACATGAAGATTGCTAAAAGTAAATCAAAAACACACACACAAACAAGAAATGGCCCTCTTTTCCTAAAAGATGCTGCTGAAGTGACTGTGAGTAGCTGCTGAGTCCCCTTTTTTGGCTACATACACCTCTCATAAAGCAGCAAGAAGTGCCAGATTAAAGAAAAACAAACGCTGAAGGGATGCCATGCATTCAAACCTACCTTCGACCTTGCCTTTTGCTAATATGAGACAAACCATTCCTGTAGTCAGCAGGACCTTGGAGGCCTTGAAATTAATCAGGTCCCTGCCTCGAGGTATTTAACTCAAGTAGCTCTCTTAGTTGGGGCAATGTAAGTCAGATGCCAGTTTGACCGTGCTGGGGAGGGAGGACTGTCTGTTCTGGCACAGCTCCAGGCATGCAGTTGCCTTCAAGCTCAGCAAAGCCCCTTCCAGCACAGAGAAGAGGCAAAGATGCAAAATGCTCCTCCCCAAGCCCTCATCGTGTTATTCTTATCTGCTCCTTAATGAATCCCAGCTGAAGGGCTATTAAGCAGAGGAAGACTGTTTCTTTTGGGCTGAGGAAGCTCGACCTCCCGTGTTGCAGAGAAGGACATTTATCTGCTTCCAGGGCTGGCCGGCCGTGAGGTGTGTGGCTGTTCTGCCCACTCACTGCTGTGTGCATCCCCAGCTGGGAGCCACAGCGGCCATGCTCAGGTGATGTTTTCCGGAGATGGTATCAGAGAATTTATGGGTTGCATTCTGAAAAGGGGCAAAACAGCACTGCCAGACTCTACCTCTATAAATTCTGCTGCTGGGCTATGGCATGGCATTTCCCATCTGGGGATGCCTCTGCTGCTGATGGGGATTGTCTGAGACACCAAATATGTACTTTTCTGAAGGATTTGTTCTTCCCATAACTAAAAGCCCCGCCTCTGTGGTTTCTGTTTGTTGTTTTTTGGTTTTTTTCCCCCTGAGCACTGTACACTCGCATCGCTCATGAGAGGGCAATCCTGGTTATGCTCTTGCAGCTGTAAAGGAGTTTTCAGAGCAGCTGATGAATTGTCTTGTTCCTCAGCGGAACAATTATACCCATATTTAGACAACAAACCACGTTAACTTCTAAAAATTCAGAACTACAGACAAGGAAAAGCAACACAGTATGTTATCACCTGAAAAAGGCAAAATGAGGCATAAAGATATCAGTGGGGAGTGTTGTAACCTCCACCATTTAAAAAATCCAGGTCTTTGTGGAAGGGAAGTAGAAACAGGCAAAGAAGCAATACAGAACAGTGTGGAAATTATCAGCAGATTTTTGGTTTTTTGAAAAAGGTGCTTTGGAGCAGACAGGGCTAAGAAAATCTCTAAAGAAGATACAGGGGAAGTGGGTATGGACAGAACTTGGCATCATAAATTATTTTAGTATTCAAAAAGCCAAATTGGAGCACGTTTTCTTGTTCCGCTTGCCAGATAAATGTCTTGTTGAAGGGGAATAGGTGCACAGATCATCTGACAGGTGGAGAGAGTTAATTTATCCTGATCTGGCAGCCTTTACAGTGGGGCTGCACCTTGTGAAAACAGAAGCAAAGGCTCATTTTCTGTCTAAAAGGAGGACATTAAATAGTCCTATGCCATTTAGCATGATTTGCTCCTTTGATCTGTGTATGGCTTTGTCTATCCCGTGTTAATTTACTTAAGTGTTTGCAAGGAGGGGCCAAGGGGAAAAGCTTCCATTAGAGCTACAGAACTGCTGAGTTGTCTGACAATAATTCTATTTCAAATTCATTTATTTAAGTACAGGGAAGGTGGGGTTGAGGAGTGACTTTTTCTTTGCTTGATATGGATAGGATAAATAGCTGAATGGAAATATGCGCATTGATGACTGGAATTGCTAAAAGCTCGTCCCTTAACAAAGTTGACCCAGTGTAATGCTACAAAGGTTACTATTTGGGCCTCCTTGCTGTGCCTGGCACTCTTGCTCCTGCTCTAGACCAAAACCAGGCAAATTCACATGTGTACCTGCAAGTACCAAGTCAGAAAAAGCCACAGTGAAAGCTTCACCTGCATTTTTATTTCAGTGTGCCTGAGGGCTCCCAAGGGGATGATTTATTTGAGACAATATTTCACTCTCCAGGATTATTTTCTATCCTCCTTGCAGAGGCTGCAGAGATGACAGCTGTGATGCTGGTTACTAAGATGCACTTACACAGTGCGCTGACATTGCACCAAAATGATCAACAGGCTTTTCACTTGAGCAACAGTCTCCTGGGGACAGATTTCAGTCACTATTAACCTAAGTTGTGTTCAAATCATTCACATGGAGTTAAAAAGCTTCATATCGTGTTACCAATTCTTCAAGTCACCTGCTCCTCCATTTTACTGAATAAAGTAGAACTGACTGGATATGAGTTGTGGTTATTGAGGTTTTGTGCTTTGGTGGGGTTTATTTTGGCTCC
>VZTA01029686.1:309025-373851 GCA_013398855.1 Mohoua ochrocephala
TAAAGGGAAAAAAGGAAGAGGATGAAATGCTAAAAGTGTGATGTCAATAGCCTCTCTGGGCAGACTGGTTGTGAAGTGTATCTGCACCTTTCCGTGCTATTCCTCGTAATAAGGAATACTGTGTAGCCATTTCTGACCGGGGTTGCTCTACTCAGTAAAAGAAACAGAGATAAGGGACCCTAAATATGAAACCCGAAGGAAAAGACACCTTTGTTTAAGGTATACAGTTATATTAGAACATGGTGAATATCCTACCACATGCCAGCATTTTAAATCAAATAATAGCTGAAAAATGCAGAAGAATTCATAATAAGAAATTCTACTAACTTCAATTTTTCTATCAGGTTGTAATATAAAATAAGTTATAAATTTTTTTTTTTCAAAATAATAAGTGATAGCCTGCTTTTTACATGATAGCCTGGCTTGAAAAAAAAAATCTTCATTTGCATTAATTGCTAAAAGTTGAAAAATTTTTTAAATTTAAATTTTAACTGAATTTAGATTTTAAATGAAATTGTTTCGTTGTCCGATTACTACACCAGTAAGTGGAAATTAATGTTCACATGCATTAACTTCAAATAATGGAAACTCTGTAAATATTTAACTTAAAATTTTAAAAACACTTATTTATAATTAGTTTACTTTGGTAAAACTTAAGCACATAATGACCTGAGTAAAAGAGGAGGCCAGTGTTGAAGGATTGCTAAATTAAATAAATGAATACACTAACTGAAGAGGCAGTAACCTCTCTTAAAGCATTTGTCCCGCTATAGATAAGAAACATAATCTCTTCAAGATTATTTAGACAATATCAGTTTGTACTTCACAGATACGCCTTGCTTTCATGGATTCCAAGGTTATAAGGCCCTTTATGTCCTTCAGGAACAGCATCCATTAATCTTGTATGCCATTAGGTTTGTCTCGGAGACTTTGAAGTATATTTTCCACATCTGGCTGTGTAGAAGGTCAGAATGTTCCCAGCTTTACTTAACTACAACCAGATTCAGATGACTCTTTTCCAAACCATCCCATTTTTATGTTGTCTGTCATTTTGCATCTCTCCCAAAACAATATTAAAACTAAAATCGCAATGCTGTTGGTAATTTGAATTACATATTAAATTAAAATGCAACAATAAGACAGTTCATTTCCATATTGTTCCTCACAATAGCCATAGACTATTTTATAATTCAATCAATATTGCTATGTGCAATAAGTGGAAATGACTTCAAATTTTAACACACAAATACGCACTGCTTTAGGAAATTTGCATAGTGAATGTCAAATAGTTTTGACTCAAATAGCTTATAATGATAGATAAATAAATCAAATATGGACAAATCAGAAGTAATTGAAGACAGGTGCTTGGCCAGAGTACCCAGCAGAGTTTGAAGACAGGATACAGGAGTGGGGGATCCATATCAGCCCTTGCCAATGAATGCGCAGTACAGACCTCAGCCCTCACCCATGCCATCCCATTTTGAAAGGGGAAAGTCTCTCTAACAAAAATCATTATACCATTGGAGTCAGTGGAAAAAATCCCAACATTTCATCTGCAATGGCTTTTCACCTCTGTTCTTATATAATACTCTGTAACAAGAGGGTTTTATATTTGGCTATATTAAAATTCATATATGATGTACTAATGAAATCTAAATGTCAGATTGTGAAAAGTGGCTTATGTTGCTCCTTTGGTTCAGATTTGCTTTTTGTCTCCATGTCTCTCCAAGTCTTTTCTTTCTGTCCCTCTTTCTAAATAAAGTACACAGATATTAGTTGTAATTTGGGGAAAATATTTTTTTGGAAATTCCTCACTTCCCATACAAAATCATTGCAGGCACTTCAGCTCTTGCAGGGAAGTTAAGTGGACATTTATAATCAGCCATTTATTTGCTCCAGCTCTTCTACATTGTTCTTTTAGTAGGTGCTCACAGCATGCTTCTCTGACTGTTTAGTACTTGCATTGCTAAAACAAGTTTTTTCTCTCCAGCATCTCCAATATCTTCAGCAGTTACCTTTAATGTCTTTATATGACTTATAGTTTCTCTCAAATTTCTTTTTTCCATGGTCTAATACATCTTTCCTCACAACTTAAGACTTCTGCCATCTAGTCCAAATGAAATATTTTATCCTGAAGCTTTTGATTGTTCTATTTTTTCCTTTATCTCTTTATATTTCATTTTATTCATAAATTTATTTCATATCAATTGTAACGGTAAATATCCAAAGCCTTTATGTGCTGTCTTTGCATCTCAGTGTCTCAAAAATATATTATGGTTCACTCAACCCATATACAAATTATTTGCAGGAGTTATTCATTCGCTGCATAAAAATAAGATGAAATAAAGAAGGCTTGAACAGCACCTTTCAGCATTATGCAGTGATTTAAGACAAAAAATGGAGAATGTCATATCAGCTGAGTCCATGGAGGAACGTGGAAAGGCAAAATGCTGTTAACCTAGTTATGGTTTGAGATGGAGACTTACATGCATTATAGTATTTTCTCATAGGGATATAAAATAGCAGTGACTCATAACTCTCCCAAAGCTACATAAGACCTTTTCCTTCCAGACTTACTGCACCAACCGCATGCTAATAATATTTACTGAGGAAAATGTCTGGATACGATATTGTGCATGAAGATAATGAAATTCAGTGGATTTAAAGTATTGTAGACTCTGTGTTCTGTCATGCAGAAAACAATATTTTTAATAAATTCTACACAAATGTCTAGGATTAAGGGAGGTAGCTTTAGCAGACACATCTTTAGCCCTTAGCAGAAAGCGAGGAAGTTGAATCTCTGAAAAAAAGCATGCAGCAGAAATTGACTAGTGCCTTCTGGAAAACTTCTTTGGCTTAGAGAGAAGTGAAGTTCAATGCACAGACAGTCTCCAGAGAAAGACAGAAGCAACTCTGGGACAAGTCGTGGCTGTTGGATGCAGTGACTGAGCTGCAGGTCTCATAGGAAAGCAGGATAAAAAATGAAAGACAGGGCAGGAAGGTGCCAACAAGACATACCCCTAAACTTGCACCAACAAGCCCTTCATGGGAAGTGGTCACTGGCTGGCATGGCACCCAAGGTTTCCTTCTGCCCGTACCATGGTTGTGCTCCTTTGTTTTGTCACGTGTGAAATACGCACCTGAAACTCAACCTGTCAAATCCACCTTATGACCTATCTTTAAATCATCTCAGCATTCTACCTACCGGAGCCCTTCCATCAGCTTTGCACATGCAGCCTTTCTGTGAGCACAGTCTGAAATGAAGCTTAACGGGATGACAAACTAAAGCAGCCCATGTGTGTTCAGGAAATGCTGCACTTTGGATCATGAAAATGGAAGCCCTCGGTCTCCCATCCATAACAGCTCCCCCATCTGTGACAGATCGTTCACAGGCGGGCTCACAGCAACGCTGTGGCAGAAGAGACAATGCACTTTATGCATTAATTTTTCATTAATCATCTCCTGAGCTGTGCAAAATGTTGCACTCAAACCCACTGGAATCAGATTTGGATTTTTTAATGATCATTAAACTCTGATCATGTTATCAAAACTCCTACCGTCTTGTCCGAACTGGAAAGCCAGGGAATCTCCTTCATCTGGAAACGCACCAGAGCGAGGGGGCAGACAGCTTCTATGTTCCAGTGCAGCCTCCCTGGAAACTACAAGGAGGTTTATTCCTCAGTATTTAGGACATATTAAGCTACAGAGGAAAAAGATCATCACCCCAAATATAGAGGTTCTCAAAATTTCAGGTGTCTGCAAGTACATTTTTCATAGGCTTATGTTTTTATCACCCCCCATATCTGTCTCCATTGGGTGCCCAGTAACCTCCCTCCCTCAAAGTGCAACGTACAATTCGTCCCTCAGCACTTTCACACAGCTGCCATTCCTTTAAATCAACCTGTCAGAGAAACATTTCCTCGTTTCCTCTCCAAACGCGGGCTCCTCTCTCCCTTCTCACTAAATCATCCTGGCTTAATGCCCAGAATGGGCAATGTTCAGTTCTGGACAAATGACAATTTTTCTTTACAGATGAAAATATGTCTGTGTTTAGCATTTTCTTTCCCAATCACACAAAATTAGGAACAAGAGTTTTATGCGTTTGTAGAAGTTGTTTCTGTTTCCCAATATTGCCAAGTCCTAAAGGGCTCCTGGTTATCAGATTTCAAAGTTTTATCATTTTTCTGAACAAAAGAGTAAATTATTCTGTAAATTGGTTTGGGTTTATTCAATTTAATTTGTCTTTCATTCTGAGGCACGTGTTGTCAAAGAGAGGAAAGAAGAATGAATAAGAGTGGAGTTACAGGAGAATAGGAACCATCTGAAACAAAGTTTCAGTAAGATGGCAAAAAAAGGCATGGGAAGTGTTGCATGGAAAAGAGCAAAGGCATAGAGAGTTAGAAAATGGTGTTGTGGCTGGGAGAGGGAAGGTATATCTACTCAACATAAGGAGAGTAAGGCTCAAAGTATATAGGGCAGCAAAAAACCAAATAAAAAAAGGAATATTAAGGTTCTAGGATGTATTATTATGAACTTTGTGACTATGAGTCTTTTCTGAGGTGGAAAATTTAAAAAAAATAGTTTGGATTTGCTTAGCCACTTCACGACAATCCCTTCTTAAAATCATATGTTGATATGAAGGACTTGTTCTTGAAGTGGGAATTACCACCTGATGCCTTTAAGAAATTCCTAGATTTTACTCCAATGTTTATACTTCTAATTATGGGCTTTTTTGATGCTGTCTCCAGCATATTCTCTTCATTTTCCTGCAAATCTGTCGATAAAGGGACTGTTTGTCAGTGCCGTCACTGAACTAGACTTGAGAGTTAGCTCCCTCTGAGCACCACCAGCTTCAGTCAGACATGGAGTCTTCTGCACTTATCACTTTCTGGCCATAGTGTGTCAGAAAAAACCCTTATCATTGTCTCGATGTTCATAAAGAATACACAGTGACACATTCGATGGCATCTCCCTCTTAAGATTCCTTCTGGGGTGGTTTCAGAAGAACTGGTCTTCACCCAGAAAAGCGTTTGGGTAACTGCCTGGAAGAACCACCTTGCGCCCAGGGAATCTGTCGATAAAACGTCATCCAAAAAGACTCCTAGGCATGGCTGCTTCCTTCTCTGCTCACCCATCCATAGACAGCAAATGGCTGCAGCCTGCCAAGTGCTCAGGGGCTCGCTCGCATGAGCAGTGAATCCTCTCTTGTGCCAGTTAGGAGCTCCTTTCACCGGCTGCAGCACATGCTCGCAGTAACCAAGTGATTCACTGCAAATAACAACATTGCCAAACACCTGTCTTTACTTCCACTTTCTTCTGGGTGTTCTTCGTGGTTACCAGCATACAAACAGCAAGCACAGCCCTCACTTCCCTCTAGGTCTTAGATTTAACTAAAGACTACACAACAACGTTACATAAAGCAGTATAAGAACTTAATGCTAAGATGCAGCACTGCCTGCTGGTGACAGTGCTGTCTCTTTGGGCATGATGATGCATTTGTATGGATACTTACTGGATTACATTAAATCAGCTAAAGATTGCCAAAAGAAACACTAAAGGAATAAGATTGCCATGCACTTTTGCGAGCTGGGCTTATTAATTAATTTTGTATGCATGCAGCAAACTGTTTAGAAGATCTATACTGTAATTCTGTCAGCAGAAAAAGTCGTGGACTTCTGATTTTCAATGAGAAAAGTCACATGGAGAGTGCAAAGCTAGTTTCCAAAGCACAGAAGTGAATGAAATGTAAACACATCCGATTTTAAAGTCTTGTAACGTCCTCTCCAAATTTATATCTGTTATACAATAAACCACGGCAAAAGTGTTTGTGTGACCACCCTAGGGATCACTCTGGCAAATAAGATGAGAGAGGGAGCCAGCACTGGGGGATTTTCCATATCTTTTGCTTTAAAATAAAAATCTTAGTTCTGCACCTTCCATGCAGATCATAACTTCTCACCAAAAATAAGGTGTTCATTTGCTCATTTTTTACTGCTGAATATCTTTGCTGCTTCTACCTACTAAGCACACCAATTCCCAGATCATGTAATATTCAAAAAAGAAAGCAGTGTTAATGAAAGTTATCAAGGACTTGGAATAAGCATGCACTATGGGGCTTTCAATTATGAGGAGAATAAGAAAGACGAGTTCTCAAACACTCTATGGTCTTGGCAGCATCAGGCTCCCAAAATTAACTCTTAAGAGTTCAGCCAAAAACATACATGAATGTATTTAAGAAAGCTGAACTGGCAAAGAATAGATGAAATATCTTACTGTTAAAGTCTATATTTCACAGATATTGTATTCACACAGATATATATATATTTCACACATTTTTACCACAGGCTAAATAATTAGTTTGGATCCAAACGTTACCCCAACACATTATTCTAGAATATGAGGTTTTGTGATCAAGGGATGTCCTATTGCAGCTCAAGGAAAACCATCGTACAAAAACATCACACAATAATCTTATTGAAGTCAACAGCAAAACTTGAATTAATTTTCACAGTATTGTGTTTCATTTCTGTGGCTTTGCAAAAAAACACAGAAAAAGAGGGAGGTAGAGAAGGAGGTGGTCATTTTATGAAGAAAAGAAAAGAAAAGAAAAGAAAAGAAAAGAAAAGAAAAGAAAAGAAAAGAAAAGAAAAGAAAAGAAAAGAAAAGAAAAGAAAAGAGAAAAGAAAAGAAAAGAAAATGAAAAAAGAAAATTTCTTTAATTTCTATTAAAAAATTTCTATTTGGAGGAAGAAAGTTGAGGGAAGCAATAAAGAGGAAATATATTTGTCTTCTACCTCCCAGCAAAATTTTTCTTTGAACAGACATTATTAAAGAGAAATAAGAGATTAGAGAAAGAAATTGAATTTAGATCAGAGGCAATTGTGTAGATACTGTATTCACTGAAACGGTCACTGAGGAGCAACTGGGGCACAGCACCGCGTCCTTCAAGAGCAGAACTGTCAAAGGAGCAGCAGGGAAGCAAGCTCATCCAAAGAGACTATTTTGACCAGTAAGGATAAGTACTTTTCCCCTCTTTATTAGACTATGGCTGCTGGAAAACTGACTGTGTTGAGAGTCAAAAATAAAAAAAAAAAATCACATAGAGAATGCTTTGAACACAATAATGTTACAGTCTGCCTTATTCATCTGCGATTGAGTTAATATATAAAGAGCACTATTCCCAGGAAAGTTTAAAGGCTACCACTAGACCATATGTACAAGTTTTTATTCTCAGAAAACCTTGAAGGAATTATGCAATACTGTACTGAAGGGAAGCGGCAGTATGATTTTGTGTAAAACACTATCATGACTGTTTCTTGATGTTTAGGCTCAATTCATTGCTAACAAATGGATTTCTAGTTCCAAGAGTCAAACGCTTTTAACGCTTGTGCTTGTTTTTCAGATGCTGCTTTCTGCAGCATGATCGAAACTTGGCTTGCAGTCACTTACCCCTAAATAGTTTACTAGAAAGCACTTTGGGGATAATGTTTTATACAAGCCTTATGAACAGAATAGAAATGATGGTACAATTCTTTCGCAATGAGGCAGCGAGGTGGAATAAGAAACTTAATCTTCCCACTGTGTTTTTCTTGAATCAACATTAAACTAAGGTACTATTATTGTTATGTTATGTTAGATATAACAAAAAATATAAGAAATATCAGAAAAGAATATTAATGCAAATATAAGTGCTTTGGGTGCATCTACTCCTCAGACACAAAAAATAAATACAGACTTATAGAAATACTCTCCAAATGCAAAACCAAAGTAATATGCCTCATCACAAGCAATGTTTCTGTGCTTGAATATTTGACACAAAGTTTGCTTGAGTCAGAAGCTGCTTTTTCCTCATTCACCCATTATCTTGCATTTCCTACTTATCAGGAACACACATGCAGAAAAAGGTAGCTTTTAAAAGCACTCCCAGGAAAGAAGTGGTCCTGCAGACCCATCCCTCTTTCCTGCCTTTACCCTGTGTTAGACAAATGCTAGGGCAGGAGCATCTCACAAGGAAAGAAATGCATTAGATTTTTCCATAGATATTTACTCTCATGAGGCTGCAGACACAGAAAGCTGCACATAGAGTTTAGTTGTCCAGAAGGTCTGGCGACAGAAGTAAGGACCACAGAAGTATAATGTAATTGCATGGTGAGGATGGCCTCCATCATGGGAGCAAACTACTCCGCAGATGATAAAGTGGCAAACCCATAGAAATTAATTTCAGCCTCCAATAGCTCTATGCCATCGCGAGCCTTAAGTATGTATTACCAAGAAAGGTCAGAATATGGATGTCTTCTCTCATAATGTAGGTTTAATCCAAACTGGCTCCAAATACACCTCTGGCTTCGAAGGTTTGAGTGAAAATCAAGGTGGCAAAAGACCTAAGTCATAGAGACAAATCACACCTTGTGGCAAAAGCAAGTGAGACAGCAGCCCTCATAAGGGCTCCATTGCCACTTCAACATTAACTCTATCAGGACAAGTCATGCCTTTTATACATTCAGGTTTTTTACCTGAACAGGTCACCATGTTCCAGGGCTCCTTGCATTGCTTCCAGCTGAAAAGAGAAGTTGATTATGTCTCAGGCAGCTTAGAAGGAATCATAACTATTCACCAAGAGCGAACAGTCCTGATTTTCTGAACGCAACAGGAACCAAACAATAGCACAGAGCTTCTTTGCTTTAAGTCTCTTTCATTCCAGTGCTCTTTATGTTTCCTGAGTAAGTGACTGCTTCAGTTTTTGATCAGCCATGTTCTACGTTTCTGCTCCTTTGTGTTTTATTCTGTGGTGTTTCTTATGCATGCAGGCTTCTAACTAAAATTATATTCAGTCAAGCCCTGCTCACCAGATAGTTTAATCTCTAGTACTACCTCACATCTTTTTAAAATTGGGACAGTGGTATATGCTTGCACTTTTTTTGGAGGCAGCTCTCACTTCAAAAACCTATTTATCCTTTATGGACAGCTTAGATGGAGGACAAGCTTTACTCCTCAGTCTCAGTGTAGCCATCAGTCCCTCTCCGAATTGCCTGTTTTTGTAGCACCTGGCACAGAACTGTGTGTCTAACTGGAGCCATGAGAATCAAACATAATTAGATTGTGAAGAGTATAAATGGCATGATATATCTGAGTTTGCATCAATATAGGTTGTGCTCCAGGCAGAAAGCTAGAGGTGTTTCATGTTTACCAGGTGTCAGAGACTGAAATGGTTCATGCCTTAAACATTGTGATAAAGGAGTTTTGCCCATTACAGCAAAAACTGTATAAAGAAGCTACGACCACCAAAGCCCACCCCTCCTTGAAGATGCCTGACTGAAACTTTGGACTGTGAGTTAAGCCACCTAAGGGAATTCAAGATAAGACACCGCTGTTCAATCATCTCAGGTCTAGGGAGAAGTAAACAAGGCTGAGGGAAAAGAAAACATCCACAAGAAAGCCAAATGCAGCAGAAAATCATCCCTGGCTGAGTTTGGGGTGAGGGAGACCACAGCCCACAGAGGCCAGGTTTGCATAGACTCACCTCCCCCATAATGAAGCGGGGAGGAGGAGAATTTTGGCACGGCGTAACCTCTGATCAGAGGCAGTCAACACCCATCCTCCTTTACACAAACCGTCTCAGCTATGGAACCCCCAACCCCAGGAAGGCTACATCCATGGGATATTCACGTGAGAGGCAGCTGAGGTGTCACAATCCATCAAAGACCCTTGAAGTGCTCCCCAGACTCATTCCTGAGACCTTGCACCAGAGGACTGCACGTGATGCAAAGTGATGCAACAACCCTGAGTCTGCTGCAGGAGACTGTGTCAAACTTGCCCCGCCTCAGGAGGGGTATCTGGGCATTTCCACCTGGCCTGAACATATATTAACCCATTGGATTCTATGTTTTTTGAGGGGACCCTCACCACCAAGAAGACCAGATGAAGAGGATCAAGGGAACATCACTGTCACTATCTTTCTGTCCCCCCACCTCTTTTCTATTTCTTTCTCTTCCTTTTTATCTCTCTGTCTCTCATACTCGTTATTAAATAAAATCCATACTATTGACTTTGGCATACGGTCTCATCTGCACCCTAATTTGGGCAGAGGCATTTCTAATAACTTTAAAAACTGGTCCGCAACATAGGATAGGTGCAGCCCGAGTGATACCACCTGTGTTTCAGCTCAAGCCCTGAAGCCCCAGACCTACATCCACAAGGAGATGAGCCAGCGTGAATCTTCTCTTCATCCCAGCTGGGTCTGTTTGCCTGGGCTCAGCATCCCTAGCATGGCTTCAGAGCTTCTACACTAGCGTTTAGCCAGGCTTTCCTGCTGGCTCATCCAAACATGTAACCACTTGCACCAGCTGAGCAGTGAGATAACCCAGTGCAGTCCTCACAGTGATCCACTGGTGGCTTTTCATGCGGCAGAGTTGCAGCGTATGAGCCAGTCTCAGAAACAGCAGAACATAAAATCTGTTTTTATATGAGCAAAGAAGATGACGATAAAGTGCCAATCCCTTCTGAAAAGCCAATCTGATTGTTTGCTTTTTGGAGAAGAAGATTATGTTTTGTGTAATCTTTGGCAGAAAGAAGAGGGAACGAAGGGAAAAAAAGCTCGAGTTCCTTCAGACTCAATGAAAAGTGATTGGCTTTGGTTTGCTGACAGCTGCTGTCTGCTGGCAGACGTGGGCTTACACAGGTTTGGTTTCCATGCTTCAGTTTTTTGCAAAGCAAATACAGATAAATTGGACAGATTGACATGAGTGAATTGAATGTGTTTTCTCCTGTTGGAATACTGAATTTTCTTTGGCTTTGGAATGAGGGAAGAAGGAACCGGACAAAATAGATGAGGAACAGTGAGAAAACACAAAGTCGTCTGCTTGAAGAATTAGGGAAGAATAAAACCCTGAAAAGATTTCCATCTGCCTGTCACACACGAGGATTACTGCTGACAAATTGGAGTAGAAGGAAGCAGACTAAGTATATAATGAAACTTAGCATTACATTTACTTTTTTGGTCAGTGACAAAACCAGAAAGATGGGTAGAATAATGAAGTTTAATAAAGAGAACTACAGTATGTTGTTACTAGTACTCCTGGAAAACACTGTGTTGAGTTCTCCAGTTCTCTGAGTTCAGTTTTATCCCTTTTAGCACATATTTATTTATTATGTACTGTATTTTGAGTATAGAACAGCTGGATGTTGTTCCACAGGATTTTTTCTTTTGTTTGAGGAAGCTCTGCTGTTGTAAAGCCTCCTACAGCCAATGCTTCCTCTGCTGGACCTGCATTGCCTGGTTTAAGTTCAGCCTTGGGGTTAAAACACATGGAGGTGAGGAGAAGCACGTCTGACCCAGGCTTTTCTGTGAGCAAGTTCCCAGGGGAATTCTGTTGCTGAGGGAGTTTGGAGAGGCAGGAACCAGCACTGATCATCTGCATCTGTAGCCAGACAGTGGATGTCACAGGGGCAAAGTCAAACACATGCTTGGAAAATTCTTTGGAAATCAGCCATATTCAGGGAATAAAGAGTGATTTATATTTGGGATTTCATCGTGGAAAATAAATCCACTAGTTAACTCTCAGGTTAGTTTTTTCTTTCCAGAAATACAGTTTTGTTCCAACTAAAGAAGTGAAGATCTCTCATAGAAAAGGAGCACTGCACAGGAGTGTGTTACATTTTTATTTTAGGTGTCGTTCATCCATATTATCCATGTCCTTGAAATTGCTAATAAAGCTGGTAACCCTAAAGCAGTGTGGATTACAGTACTCTTGTGAGTGCCTTATGAGCACTTACACTCCCTCACTAAAGCAGTATTAGAACTGTGTCTTCTAATCCACTGCAAATGGAGTTGCTATTCCACAGCTAAAAGGTCATTTGTACATGTTCTCTTTTTAGTCTTTGTCTGTCCCTGCCTCTTCTGACTAGTTTTTCTTCCAGCTTAACTTGGAAATTTTCAAGCTTTTAGGCACGCTTTTGTTTTTTTTAATTCTACATTTGATTTCCCGAAATATACTTTTTCTATTGCAGTATTTCCCTGAAATATAGTTATTTATTTATTTTTAAAAGACCCATAGAGACATGACAATAATAATAATAGTAAAAAAGGATTTATATTACTGAATGCAACTTACACCTTAGGTATACGGTAGGTTTGATTCCCCAAAGAAATCACAGGGTCTATGAAGTTACATGTAAGTGCTGCCAACTCTGAACTTGTCAATAGATTTGATACTGTTCGAGACAAAGATTATCTTTAAAGTTTCTGTCCTTCCAGATGAAGGTAGTGGAAGACTCTCCTTCCTTCATGAAGGTATATCTAATTGCTTAACTTCTTTAGCTTTGTTTGCATGCAGTCTAAATTACAATGACTGTTCATTAGCTGCATTTAAACATAAAGATCACAATTACCACACCTTACCAGGAGGAAGAAAACTTTCTGTGAAGAAAAGAACCCAACCCAGTGTTTCGACTCTTTTTCAGCCTCCTGCCACTATGAAAAGATAATCTCTGCTTATTTTTTCAGCAAATGTCAACCATGTCATCTCTGTTTATAGATGAATAGATTTCAGTCTTGAAATGTTTATTCTAAGCCTCTGTCAGTGGATGATTTTATCCTTAGGTAGTCTCATGCAAAGACATGGTGTTCCTTTTACAAATCTGAATGAAGTGAGGAAGAGAAAATTGTAAAGGATTGAGACTGGATTGCAGCTTTGGGCGCTATCTGAGTCGACTTTTGTGGATTTGTAAAACTGCATTATATCCCATCGTGGGAAAGGTGAGACGCATGATGTAACGTGTAAATATAACTCCTATTAACTCTAAACAGTTGAAAGAAGTGAAGAGTGAAACTGGAGAGTTGAGCAGTGTGATGCAAATATATTTGGTGAATTATTTTCAAAAAAATGTACTTAGTGACAAATTTTTTAAACATTGTATAAAGTGCAAATGAATAGAAATTGTTTCATATAGGCAAGCATAAATATATGTCTCTAGAGAAAATGTGCTCAGTGATGAAGAACTAAGGAAAATTAACAGAATGTGAGTGTGAAAATAACATGTTCAAGTCAGATTAATAAGGATCTCTCCAGTATGTCCAGACACAAAGAATATAATACAAAATATACGAGTAATATTACAATAAGGAGCAAATGGGACCTAGACCTAAAGAGGGGAGGTCTCACGCAAAGATTCTTTCATTTTAGTCTTTATTCTCTCTTAACTGTTGTTGATCAAAGAACAGACTCCTTTAACTCCTCCCTGCATCAGTTTTCAAAAACGATATAAAACAGTAAAAATGAAGGCTTGTTCACTTCTGTTCTTGCTCACTGCTCACCCAAACACAGACTGAAGTATGTCTTTGCATATGTGCAACCTCACAGGTAAAATTTTGTCTCCATTTGAGATCACTGCCAAAACTCTTACTGATTTTTCAATCAATTCTGTCTTCTACAGTCCGTAAACAGAATGACAGCTAGCACCACCATCTGCGTCTCTTTTTGGTTTCTCTTTCTTTTATGTCATTCAACACTTTACAAAATCTTAAGCTTTACAGTTAGGTGAAAACGGAAGACGAAGCCCTTCGGGAACTGCCCCCTGCTGCTTTGCCTGTGCCACATCTCTGGAGAATGCTTTCTCTTGTTACCACTCCTGATGGTCGGGTACATTCTGCAATGACATGGCCAATGCTAGGGCAAGGCAGGGGACTTAGCAGAAAAGGCAGCTTCTGCTGTGAAAACAAACCATTCATCCCTTTGTGAACACAAATCCAGGGAATTTGTCTCCCAAGGGCTGGCTAATTTTATCCATATCCTTGAGACAGTAGGATTCAGTTTTGCCTGCCCTCCTCCTAAAACGCCTTGAGCAGGATTTGCCTCTGGCTGTTGCTCTGTGCCCAGAGTCACTAGAGTTTAGACAGCAGTTACTGTTCAGCTCAAAGCCTCCTGAATTTAATAGAAATTAAAACTTTTCCCAAACTGATGTTTGGTTTTAATGTGTTATGCTGAGTATGTGACATCAATATGTTCAATCTTCTATTATTGATGACTAGACTGCAAAATCATAGATTATAAAATAATTACATGGGTTAGGAATTTTGTCATTGAGAATTAGTGTCGCTATTGCTAGCCCTTGCAAATTACTCAAAATTTCAAGACACTTTGTGTCCTTCCTCAAGAAGATGTGGTGTTGCATAATTAAACTCAACACAAATTTGAACACACTTACAGATATAGATGTTTTCATGAGATCTCTTTAATGAGTGAATTTAATTCACCAGACTATTTGAACAAATGCATTGTCCTCCTTTTTAAGACATAATTAATAACATTCAAATTTTCTTTGAAAGAATCTTTTTCAAAATAAATGTTGATTCGAAGAAAGTGAAGCCTTTCATAACACAGGCTTAGTTCTGAGCATATCTTTCTTTTTGATTTTTCTTTGAGAATTTCCCATCCTAAAATTTAAGACACTTTTGAGCAGAAGTAACACAAAGGCATTGGGACCAGAGCAAAAGTGAGGCCAGAGAGATTCTGGAAAGGTTCTTCAAGGTAAGAAAGTGTCTCAGGGTCCAAGAGGAGGAGCTGTGTCTTCAAGGCAGAGATCGAAGTTCACCCTGGAGAGAAAAACATCTGGAAGAAGATGGACTGCGTGGGATATCCCCTGGGCACCAATATGTTTGAAGCATATCCCTTGGTGCTTATCAAAAAAGAATATTTAAATCTGAATACTCCAAAACAAGGGAAGCGTTATGGAAAGATAATTACTAGAAACAGTCCAGTAAAAATAGATAAAAATTATAAGGAGAGGTATGAAATTGGGAATGAGATAAGTTATTACAATATGCTGTCTGGTGCCAGTGATTCTATCCTTACACATAAGTCAAGACCTGTCAAAGTTTGAAATCAGATGGCAGAGCTTTGATGTTTATTTAATGTTTACACTGTTACTGTAAAATTAACAAACACATGCAAAACCACTCTTATGACAGTTTTGATTCTCTTTATTTGTACAAAAAGTGACTTTTCTAAGGTAGATCCAAGAATTTATATCTTTACTTGATGATTTGACACAGACAATTTACTAGTCTCAGTCATGGTATGTACTGCCTATGTGTCCTGTAGCAGGAGTGCTCCTACTGAAGCAATTTTTCTTGTTGAAACATGTTTTGTTTTGTTTTGTGTTAAAAGATCATTCCCCAAATAAATAACAAGCTTGAATTTTCAGCTAAAAAAAAGTTGTATTTCAATGCTTAACTTAGATGAAATGGAAAAAAAAAATTAGTGTGATTTGATTGACCCAAAGTGGGGGTTTACTTAGCATGCTTAAAAAAAACTGGAGAAAAATTCACTATATTTCATATAAGAAAATTTGTCAAAGTTCATTTGATCTGAAGGTGCACTATTTAAATCACTGTTTTGTTCAGTGCTAGAGCAAAACTCACCACAGGGCTTTTTTACCCCAAGCACAGTAACATCTTAAATGTGAAAGGGCTTATAGGTCTTTATGACCTTTTTCTCTAACCTGCCTCCTCAAGCGTTGTCAGTCAGAACTGGGCTCAGGAATGCCAGTTGCTGCTGCCTGGGATGGAGCCTGGCTCACCGCTGCAGAGCTGCCATTGATGCACAGAAGACTGGCCTTCAAATGAACACAGTTTAATGCTTCTTTCTCTATTTCAAGTCCAAAGAATTATAATTTCTATATATTCAAACACTCATCCATAGTTGTTGGTTTAATAAAAGAGATTTCTTCTCCCACAAAACTCTTTTTGCTTATTTTACCATCACAGTTAGAACACCACAAACACCGAGAATTAGACCTGTCTGAGATACATGCGCTTTCCCAGCTGGACAGGCCCACTAAAACATAGGCCTGTAGACCCGTGTCTCTGCTTTACACGTCAATTCTTTTGAAATCTGTTTTACCTGTGACTCAGGTTTGTGCTAGACTACCCCTAAAGGGACAAAATCATTTTGCTCTGTCTGTCTTATGAAGTGTAGCAATAAGGCCCCATTCTCAGCACTGAGAGGTTGTTGGAGAGGCTGTCAGACACCACACGTAATCTGGATGCAGTGGCATTTCAGTGCAAGCAGCAGTGATCTGTTTGTCTACCTGTGACAAGAACTAGAGCAAACAAGTGAGTTATGTGACTCATTTTGAACAGTCACTCTAATGGAAATGTGAGAAGCAATCAACCAAATACCAGGCATTTCTACTCAAGAGCCCTACAGTTTTTTTCCAATCAATCAAAAATAAACACATTAACATTGTGTATTCTGTCTTGAAATGTTTCAGTAAAAATGCGCCCCACATACAGAATACCTGAATCTGTACTAAAACAACCCAAGGGTCTGAAGTACAAAGACAAAAAATATACAGAAAAGTCACTACATTAGTGTAAAGGTGAAAATCAGCCCATTTGAGACTGAGAGAACCCAAATCGACCTGAACTCTGCCTGCACCTTCTTGTGTACCCTGAGCACTCCTTTCTGTCTCCTCCTCTGCAACTGATCTCATGTCTCTTGTCACTTTCTGCAATAAAACCACTTAACTCTGCAGTACATCCCATGGCTAGACCACTCCCCAGGGAAGGGGCTGGATTGATGATGGATCTACTCCAGTGTGTTTCCTGATGGCCAGCACACAGGACTTTGGGGCTTCTCCCCTGTGATCCCTCAGTCTTCCCAGAACCAGTGCAGAGCCTTACATGTGCATTCAGGCTTTACACCAGAAAGCCTAAGAAAATGACACCCTGAGTTGCTTGGCTTACAGGTGCCTCTGCTCACTATTGACTCACAGCTGCCTGAAAAAAGCCACAACAGTCAACCTTAAAAAATGTTTGGTGCATGCAGTGAAACCACACAGTTTATTGCAATGAAATAAAAATTGTAAAATGCTTTATTTCCCTTTGGAAGCAGACACAGAGGGTCAGTGAATATTTATAACTAAGGAGCAAATAATCTTCTTGTCACCCTTCACATCTGCCATTTACGAGGAATGATTGCCTAGGAGATTTCAGTTAATGGCAACAAAATCACCTTGTACATTATAATTTTCTCTAGGCATCACATATGTGAAGAATAGTGAGACCTGCTGCAATTCAGGAAAAACATGAGACTATAAACACTAAAACCTGCCATATGAAATTAATCTTATTAACAATATTGTTAATTAATATTAAGGTACACAGTTCTGGATACACTATAGAGTTTTTAAAATCAGAATACATTTGGTTTCATATGCAATTTTTAACGGTTTCATTAACTTGTGTCTCTCGTGACCCCTTCTGCTTTTTACTTTTGGATTATATGTTTATACATGTAAAGACAGAGAAATGGTTTTCCCTTTTCTATAGTTCTGTGCAATTTAAACCTGATGGATATTCCGAGGTAGCTTTCCAAAATATCTCTGTTAAATGGCCTATTGATCCCTACAGTTGTAAATACCCACAGCACATTCATTTAGCAGGAATGCAATTTAGTTAGAAAAATTAAAATGGTATAAATGATCCATCTGGAAATGACTGTCTTTTTGCCAAAACACCATTTGGGATACATTCTATCCAGTCTGGCCCAAGTCACTGACACTATAAAAACAGTCTAGGGAGTGTATTCATTTTAAGATGCTATATATTATGCCACCAAATTAGTCACAGTATCATTCATCTCCAAACACATAATTGGGAGCTGCGAAATGTACCATGGACCAGCTGGGTAGCTGAGGAATCTTCCCACAGAGTGAGGAGAGCTATAATCCAGCATTCAAGGCAGTCTGCCTGATTCCCATCGAGGACCCACATCTGGGTTTTCTGAACCTCAAGTGCGCCAGCTGCCCCTGATAATCTCTGCTTGTTCTTGTGTTTGTATATATTTGATGCGCATAAAATGTTTGCAGGATCCTACAACACCAGGTAGTGAGAGAAATAATCTGGCATTGCTATAATAAATATTTCTGTTACAAATATCTGTGAAGTCTAATTTTGCTTACTCCTTCAGTCAGCTTTTGATTTTGTTGCAATGTGTCATGAACTACATTAAAATTTAGATCCAACCACAGCGTACCTCTTTGAAGTCAACTTTTAAACGTTTAATTAATGAAAGCTGAATGATCTGCCTCGTGAGAGTCACAGTGCAAATCTAAGCCAGTTCCTCAGGCCACTTTACAAGGGCTTGATGGCCAACTAGAAAACTGGGAATTCCCAGTCAGTCATTCATGAAGTTTTTAAACAGTTTCTCAGAAGTGTTCAGAAGCTTCCTGGAATGACTATGTGCTTCCATTTACAAGCCCGTCATGAAAGACAAAGTTTTTTGTTAAAACTCTTGTGTTGCTGGTATTTTTGGAATAATCCTGGCCCTGCCTCCAAACTTCACTCTGGGAGCATAACCAGCTGGATGCAATCTTACAGGTGGGATGAGAAAGTTTCAGTGGGGGAGCAATTTCAAGGAGTGTATTCCTTCCAAGTGACTTTAGAGATTCCTTGGAAACAACACAGGGGAAAATCTTGGGCTGCCGGGGAAAAAAAATCAGGGACAGATTCAAGGAACCAGTGGTCACATGCAGAAGCCCCCAAGCTGGAGCTGTAACCTTTTTGCAGTAACCTTGCAGTCCTCATGCTGACTATGAGGATCGATAGGTGGGCGATTCCTGCCTGCCACTGACCACCAGGCAACTCCTACTGTGGCCCACACGTCAAGATTGCAAACAGTTTTCTATGAGAGCTAGGAAAAGGAATCATTTTATCATAGTGAGCTCTAGCTCCAACAGCCAGGAATATTCAAGGTGGAGTGAATTAAAGCAAGAGATGCCTCTTGCACGTGAAGGTGGAATTAATGCTGCAGCCAGAAATTTGACAAAGCGCTGGAGTTAGAAAGAGAGCTGGAGTGACTTTTTAAGGTTGCTGGGACACTACAATCCTCACTTCTGTGATTAGACACAGATTTCGGCTATCTCATGAGCTGTAACAATATTTTGCAATGCAATCAGGCAGAGGAAAAAAAAGCAGTGCACTCCCAATTACCTGCAGAAATTCTTTATGCTCTTTGTATTTGAACACAGCGGGTTGCTGCTTCAGTCTTTCATTCGTGTTCTAAGATGCTGACAAACCAAAAATTTGAGATGTGTTTGAGAAGGGAAGTTTATGTGCTGAAAATAAGTGTTTATTTCAAAGTTAAAGTAGAAACCAAGCTTGGAAAAATTCTGCGAGTTGTAGGTAGTACTGTAATATGATTCTGCAGAATTGCCATAATTCCCCTTCCCAGGTGCTCCTTTTTACTGTAGAACACATAGCTGTAAGGCATCTATAACTGTAAAAGGTAAATCTTTTTGGTATATTCTGAAGAGATCAAAGTTATAGAGAATGTTCAATACTTTTCAAAGTCTTTCTGCCCATGAGACGAAACCATCTTAAAGCAATTTCTCTGAAAAAACATGTGCACAGTTAATCTCTTCAGGATAGTTCATAGTCCATGGAAATAGCAACACAGACACCTTAATCTGACAAAACATAAATTCTTTTGTCCAAGATCAGGAAAATTAAGCTAGCTAGTAGGCTGGAGAGTGGTGGGGAGGACTGGGATGAATGACAAAGAGATTTCCGGTCTTGCTTGAAAGTAGGGAAAGAAAGGATCAACAGACTGACAGGAAGTGGGCAAATATTCGGGCTGTGATTGGTAATGCTTCGTTACAAAATACCTTCCTGTTTTTTTTAACAGAAGGACACCTCTCCTTTCCCATACAATGACCTACTGCAATTCTTTGGGTTGGCTTCAGAATACGACCTTGCCCACCAGGACACTGTCTTTTGTCAGTGAAGCGAATGGCAAAATTGCAGAAGCTACTTGAAAGGACCAAGATAAACCAAGGAAAATAAAAAATTTAAGTAAAATTTACTTCCAATACGATATTTCTATGGAATTTAAGCATGATTTTAATTAATAATTCTGTTTCTTTTGTTTAGTGCACATTCATTCAATATATCTATATCATCACATTATACAGTATGAATTATTATGAGTTGTGCATATGAATTATGAGAGCAAACTTTTGTCCGCTACTTGGGGTTTATCTCAACTTTCCTGAACACAGGGGTATTCACAAAACTTTCTTTTAATAAAATATGGAGAAAAAGTACGTGAGTGAGAGCAGCACACTGTATCTTTCTAATTTTAATGAATTTGGTTTTTAGGTACCAGTAAAAGTTAACAAAAATAAACATTTTTAAAATATAAATACACAAAAATATGTCTGTACTCATAATGTTCTTATAAGTAATGATAAAATATCAGATAAAGTTTTGCTGAAGCTTTCCCAAATGAAAAAAACAATCAAAATATTCATTTTAGGAAGTATCAATGTTAATGTACTTAGAGTCAAATTTAATACATTAGCCAGCAAAGTTTTCCACCATAGGTTAGCTACAGGTTTTATGCAAGAACACAATAGACATCTGAAAATTTACTCTGAATAGTGTCCTTACGATGATGAATATCAATTGAATTAATATTAAAATACTAAATAAAGTGAGAATTTTTTCATATGAACTGGAAAGTTAGTATTTCGTCTCTTTTCCTGTTGCATGATATTATTCCTGCTGATTTATTTCAGCTTATAATAGGGCTTTAACTAGTGGCTATGAAATGGCTTAAAAGGGATAAACACTATTGTTACAAGTACCAATTGAGCTAGTTTATTTTTTTTTCTTTTTTTTCAATGTATTTGTGAAACACACAGAGGCAATTTCCTCATTCCCTGATAAGTGGGACTGCTGGGAAGTAGTGGATTTTGATTAAGTGCATGTGTAGGTTTGTATGTACTACCCTTTCAATCCTTTCTATACTAACCAGTGGAGTTGAAGTGTTCTATTACTAGAATGATTTGGAACGTCTTTGATAACATTTAGCATTTTTGAAAATTGCAGTTGAATTTACTGTCTCCATTACGAAGGAAAAACAGTAACATTTTAATAATCGAGGCTTAAGTTCAAATTCTTTTTGTGCCATTTGCTCTCTAGTAATGCAGAGCTAGAATAGACTTTTTAATCCTGTTTAGATGCAGTTAATCCCCAGTTATATCGCTTGGGAAGTGCCAGGCACCGCTTGGCTCTTGGATTGTGCCAGCTGCAGGGAGGTGGACACCTGGGACTGAATGCAGTTGCCAGTGCCTCAAGCAGACTGTTAGGTAAAAAGAGCTGCTGTGGAGAGAAGACACAGGGACAGCGGAAGACACAGAGACACATTTCAGAGACAGCCAGCAGCACATCCAGGTCGACTGCCTTCCTGTCTCCTGCAGTCTCCTCTAAAGGGCTGCTATACTCAAAACCAATACACAGTGGTTCCCCCATCACTCCTCCCGCTACTCGACCAAATCTGAAACCAAACACAAGCTGACTCAAACTGTGTTTAGCTATCCCTGAATAATGTATTTATTTAGCAGCCGCTCAGCCTGAGAATGGTGAAGGTCAAAGACAGCTCTGTACAGCTCTGTTTACAGGACAGTTTCTCTCTCTTTTGTCTTTAGCAGTTTTCAGCAACACTTTTTGTTTTCAGTGAGCGTCTGTGCATTTCAGTGGGTAATTCCAGAAAAGTTTATTTTGCAAAGCAGAGTCCTTAATGTCCTGCATGGGTGTCAGGGTATATTGAAATGCATGAATGTAATCTGTGTAATGTTTTAACCAGTCTCACAAATCAATTTTTTTCTCTTTTGAAAGAATCAAGAGGGTCTGAGGTCTTCCTTCTTTTCGTTGGTTTTGTGTTTCTGGGACTGAACTGTTTCATTATCCCTAATTATATTATGAGCTACTTAGAAAAAGGCACATTGAAAAATAGCTCGAAAAGAACAAAAATAGCCCTACAGTTAATTATGTTAAAAATACCAAGCACTTGTCAGCATTCCATTGACATCTTAATGAGGGGGAAATAACCCTCATCTGTGGCAAAAGGAAAAAAAAAAGATGCTTAAAAAAAAAAAAAAAAATCCAGCCTAGTTGGTAAATTTTGCACCCTGAAAGACACAGATAATTTCTCCTCATTAAAATCTGACTAACTGGGTACCTAAGAGTTACCAAGTGCGAAGAGAGCAGCGAGGCTTCTCCTCTGGTTGTTATTCAGCTAATGTCCTGGGGGAAGATTAATTAGACCGCAAGACCTTATATTAATAGGACTCATTAGAGCAATAGATCTGTTAGGGAAGGGAATGGAGGCTGGACAGCTGTGATTTGTGGGGCGATTTCTCCCACACGGCATAGAAATTGCTCTCAGCTTGCATTCATTTTCTCAGTTTAGTTTCTTCTTCTTTCTGTGATGAAGTTATGTCCTGGGCCAGGCAGGTAAGAAGGCTAAACCCCAGACCAGATCCCTCTTGTGATTGTGGAGGGTTTGTAAGCCATGCTCTTGGCAGCGGTGATAGGAAAATGGTTCTCCTGGGCTCTTGCACGGAGTGAGAGCACAATGAGGAAAGCAGTGTCGCTGCACTGGTCTAGCAAATGGCAATACCTGCACTAAGGGTGTAACGAGATTACAAGATGTTTTTATTCAGATATTGTAGTGCCGACATATTAGTCTTTTTTTTCATGGTCCTTCAAAAGATTAACATCTCTCCTAATTCTTAAAATAGTATTAAAAAACTACAGTTATTTCACTATACTGTCAATGGTATTTAGCTAAGAAAAAGAGGCTGGAAGTTCAGATGGGAAAAAGCAGAAAAAATTCCATTTTGAAAAGTTTATGATTTACATCAGTTCCCTACACAGAAAAATAAATGTTGTCCACAAAAAATAACTTCCATTACATATGTGTGTGTGTACTGAAAATAGCCAATTAATAGTTCTAAACATACATACATCTCAAGAAGAAAAGTTACTAGAGTTACTTCTTTCTTCCACCAATATAATCTGTAATTATCTGTCAGAAGAACAGATTTGCCTGTTTTACTCTGTAGCTGTCCTTCCCATACTTTGGAGAAAAAAATAAAACAAATCTTACTTCCAGAGTGTATTGATTTATGAATACCTAAGAGCAAAAAGCCAAACACAAAAACAAGGAAAAAAAAACCCCAACCTGTGATCTGTACTCCTTTAGGTAGTTAAATGATCTCTTGGCAGTCTAAGTATGTCCCTGAGCAACACTGTTAGAGGGAAAGTGCACTTCACCATGGACATTAATTGTGCCTTCACGTAACAGTAGACTTTCTTAGGGATTTAATGCTGCAACTTCAACAATTCATCTGAATACGCCTTCCTCAACACTTTTCTATTTCACTTCTTGAAAAGTATGCTATCCTGCTGCAAACATGTGACCTGTTAGGTTGTATTTGACTAAGGTATTACAAGTTCAGCATCGTAGTAGCTGCTCTGCTACGTGCTGATGAGTGAAGCAGAGAGGTGTGCTCTACTGTCTAGTTGCCATGACTATTGATTACCAAATGAAAATAGACCTATTTCAGACCTGTTTGTTGAAGGTCTCTGCAGCCCAGAAGAACATCTGTTGGTGATCCATATTTTGATCATGCTTTGAACACCAAACAACCACTGACATTTTTGAAAGGTTTGGGGGTTTTGATATTCTAAGTCTATAACCCATAGGATTGCCTTCCTCAGAGGGATTTCTCTGAGGCTCGCATTCAAAACAGTGCATCTTACAGATGATGGAGACAGCAGTGACTGTATGCTACAACCACTAAAACTCAGCAGTTAATGTACCACTGTGTGCAAGGCGTTACAATTATTCTCTATACTGCATAATTAAAAATGACATCTACTAGCTTTTTACTTTTGACCACCGTGGCCATAAAAAGACCATTCTTTTTATTAAAAAAACAGTCTAAAAGTACATTATGAATAATCCTTATCCATTAGCATCCAATAATTAACACTTTGCTCTGTCTGCATGCCTTTACAAGGACATTTTTGTCCCCCCATCTTTTGCAGCACCCTACTGAGACAATCATAGCTACCATTTAGATGAGGAAGAAACTAGGGCTTTATTACTTTACTTTTCCAAACAGATTACATGATGCTAAATTGCAGCACATGGAAATACATGTTGAAAGATACAAAGAGAGGCAGACTTTATATTTTGATGAAATGAACTACCTAGATTTCCAAATGAAAGGCTTGTTTTATGCTGCAGCCTGTTGTTTGTTTAACTGCTTATATATGTTTCCAGCATCTGAAATGATACAGCGTACAGGTATAGCCAAACCATAAGATGCACAAATTAAACTAGTAAATATCATGCTGAATTCAGAATGGTAGTCACAGACATTTATACTCTCCAGCAGCAAGTTTCTCAGGCTGTCAAATGCTTTTACTTTAAAATGAATGTCAAGGATTTATCTATATTTGTTCTTGAACACACTGCAGGAGTGCAATGCACTCTTCGTTTGCAAACTGTAGGAAATTTTTCTGAGTAAATACATAAATTGGCACAGTCTATCTTAATGGAAAACCTATTATTTTAATTACTAGGGGATGGTGTACCCGTTTGCTTTGGATTTTTTGAATTAGTAATTAATTGCTTCGTCCCAAATAAATCCCCATTTATTTCTTTCATTTCAGGGAATTAAAATGAAGATAACTCATTTTAGAGAATGTTCAATATTACCCCAGGGTTATCAGAAGGACAAACAGTACCATATGGGAGTGAGGGGGCAGGATGCAGGTTTAGGAACAACTGAAGACAGAGAGAATTTAAACGTAAAATAATATACATAAACATTTCTGATTATTGGTATTAATGAATTTTTATCTTGTGAACTCTGTTGCCAAGAAGTAGAGGTCATCTTCACCAATAAACTAGATGCAAAACTTGATCACTGGAGGAAAAAAATAAGGAAAAAAATCCCACAGCACAGAGCATAGGAAACCTGATTAAGAGACATGTCAAGCCCTGGATATTGTCATTTAAAAATTGTCCAGTTTTTCTTTACAGATACCAAAACTTCTTCAGTGGGCTTAGTTTTAGAGTCCTTCCTTTACCATTGCATGCTCTTACTTCAAGTAACGTCAGAGAATACACCAACAGGAAATCTTTTCCCTTTATTTGATGTTGGTGTAACTGGTTCTTGGACTGACTCAAATCATCACAGTTCCCCGGACTCAAAATTATTTTGGGTAGCTGGCAAATTATTTTGGATTTGCTTCCTCTAGAGAGATGGAAAAAACAATTCCAGTTTATCAAATCCACTGTATTCACATTAAATACTACCCAAGCTTTAAACATAAACAGAAAGTTTCATCAAGCAAACAGATACATTCTGGCTTATAAACTGAAAAGCACAGAAATGACAGAGCAGAATTTAAGTAAAAGGGAAAATAAAAAAAAAAAAAGAGAGGAAAGAAAAAAAATCTCAAAATCTACCCGAAATCATTCTATTACTCCAGCTGGTGCTCAAGGTCTTGACGAGGTTTTTCTCAAACAAGTACTTAGGGAAACAATTCAAAAATATCTTGCCTTTGCAGTAGTTGGTGTTAAGATTTTATGATGTATGGACCACCATGAATTTTTCAGCAGATAAGCAGTCTTTTTGAAGCAAATTGAAAAGAGCTATGTTTTTAGTTACTTTTGTAGTCCCGTTAGGAATAGTTCATGCAAATTATTCACTAAAGTGTTGTCTTTTATAGTGGACTCCTGCCTTGGGTTTTCGGTTCCTTATTTGAACCTGAGGGTTAGCTTGTAGCTACTAGAGTGCAGTCATTTCTTAGTGTTTTAAAACTTTTCTGCTGTGGGTGAATTTCGGTTTTTTCTTTTATTTTGTTTTGTACTTTTCTACACACACACATATATTTATTTACAACACCATCTTGTGCTTCACTGCTGCTTTGTTTGGGTATTATATTTTTAATAACCACCTGAGGACCTTTGAAGTACTGACCTTTTTACATGTTTTAACCTTTTTCATCTTCAAAAGTCAGTTGAGTTTCAGCTCTTTATTTACAGCTTGGGGTTTTTTTAAACCACTGTCCTTTATTTCTTTTAAGTGAGAATAGAGGCAATTTTTTGGGGGTCTTTTTTCTATCATTCTCTTTTAGAAGACTACACAGTACTTATTCCTGTATGTTGCTGGTTTTAGGAAGTTCCAAGTGACATTACATTAAGTGTGATGGCTGTGTAAACAAAGGTTTTATTCTCATCCCTTATAGTGAAGGTGGCAATTTTCCACCAGCAGAATGCAATGCTAGACATCCATTTTAGGCATTTTCCCCCATTTCTTGATTCATACAATGATTTGAAACTTTGTTCTTTTACTTCTCCAACAACGGTGTTGAAACATAAGCCCAAGCCACAGATTGTAGTTACATGGTTGTTTTTTCAATCTGTAAAATGATAGACAGTACTACATATGTTGAACTCTTTCAGTTCAAAGAGAAAGAGTAACACCCTGATATTTTAAGCAGAAATCGTCATGTATAAAGGTGCGCCTGAAAGTAGGAATAGAATTTTGAAAATTAGACAAACATTTCTGCAGAGAGAACTTGAGAAAAGACTTCTTTCTGTTCCTGAGAGCCTAAATTTCAAGTTAGTATAGTACAAGCTATGACTATATTTATGTATCTTGTCTTGTCTATGTCCTTAATTTGTCATGACTCCAGCACTAAATTATGGAAGACGAATATAAAGGCAAGAAAGGTAGACAGAAAAGGAAGGATTTAGCAAATGGCTGCGATAGAGTAACAAGTCATTGAGCTCACTTACCACTGCTCTAAACAGAAAACAAGAATTTGTGCTACCCTAACTAGGTATGAGTGCAGTATGTGGATCTTATTTTATAAGACTGTCTGTGAAATATTTTGCTTTCACTGCTGATATGTCTCAGGTACAGTGTCCAAACAAGTGCTTTTTGTGACATGGATCCCAAAATTATGATTCTGCACTCTGAGTTTTGTGGCAAAATTATGCTTCAGTAAAATCAACCAGTTAGGCTACAAAGGCTGTCTTCACACTCTACTTTGGCACCGCAATAATTTTTGCCTGGCTCAGAGACAGATTTTTCTCTTATGGATTTTTGGAAAATGTGTCCTACACATCGCATCAATTCACATCTCCCTTGCAACGATGCATTAATTCCCAGAATTATTTGTAAGAACAGACAGCATTGAATGTATTGGTTGTTCATCCTCTGTGTGCCTTTTTTTGCCTGGTCTCCAAACTCAGATGCTTCAAATTTGCAGACAGTTAATCTGCATGGACAGCCCGGCTTGAGTCATCAAGGAGCATAGGGTGAGGCGAACTACAATTCTGAATACATCAGTAACATGATACACCCTACCAGCCATATTTGCATTAATTTTGAAGAAAAAAAATCATTATTAGATCAACTGGAATATCCTCTAATTACCGATAGTGCAAGTTTGATGAGGATCTGCTGTGATTTAAGCATGCATGCCTGCTGGTTAGGAAATATGATCATTTGTTATTTTTACAGGAAACTTTCCTGATGCCATACTTCTGTGATTTTTTAAAAAATATTTTACAAAGAATATGCAAGAAAAAATGTATTAGGGTTACACAACAATTAAGTTATGTATTTTACATGGTTGAAAATATCTAGATAAGAAAAAAGTGTGTGAATTTTTTCCATGTGCATATTCATGGGATTTTTTAATTGAGTACCTACTTAATCAAAGACAAATTAGACCCTGTATGATCCTAATTACAGGGCTACTACAGCTACCAGAGTGTCTAAATTCAAACATCTTGAATTAATCAATCTTTATGAACTGCATATTTGAACAGATTTCCTTAACATGACTGTATTTTTAAATGAAATGAATCAGCTGCTGCAACGCACTGCTCAGGTTCAGTCTGGAGAACAAAAGGGTAGAATGACACCTCCCAGACACTGAGTCATGCTAGTTCTTGAGTGGTTTGCTATGAGGTGTTTCTAAATGAATCCTGAGAACATTATGACTACCCCCAAGTACTCCTGTGTATTTGAATCGAAAAGGCACCTGGATTTTATACAATTACAAGCATATTCAGCAAGGCAGCTCCTGGCCTCAGGGTACAAGGACGGCTTGCAACCCATCACATTAGGTGCAGCTGCTTTTTCTAATATCCTCATGGACCATTTTGCATTTAGGAACCCGGAAGGAAGACTGGGTATGATTTTTTTTTCTTCCCCCCCCCCCCACAAGAGAATTTAGATATTTTTCCTGTGTAATGGACACACTTAGAAATTAATCTACATCCAGAATCTTACTTCCAAGTAAATGAAAAACTGAGTTAAGACAATGAAAAGTACATCCAATTAATATCAAATGGAGATGAAACCTTTTCAGTAATCAGAAGTGTCATCAAATATGCACTACTGTACCTCCAACTGATAACAACGCACCTTTTCTAAATTATGCTCTTCTAGTAGAAGTGCCTTGAGTAGTTATTTATTACACATATAGTATTTGTGACGAAAACAAAAATATGTTTTCTGTGTGTTTGAAATTGAAATGTGTGTCTATGCAGCACGATTTTGTTGATTAAACCTAAACAGGGAGGCAAATTTTCAGGGCTCTTTAGTTTATAGACCTTAAAAATGGTAAAAAAATGGACCTGTTCCCACCCAGTAACTCAATGACAGTGACGTCACATCACTCCTGTGAAGTGGGAGGGATGTCAGGGAGTCATGCCTTCCATGAGGACTGTCCCCAGTGGAAATGCCTGCCCAGACTCAGGATACTGTTGAGGTCTGTGCGCTGCACTGGAGCATTGACTCGTGCTTGGGTCTGCACCATTGTGTCTGTACAGTGTCTGGCTCCTGGGCCACCACAAGTAGCATTTTTTGTAAGAGATTACTTAGGAAAAAGTAAACAGCATCTACTCACAAGATTCCTGCAGTGTAAAGAAATAGTATAATCCTATTATTCTTTTTTTTTCCCCTTGCAAGTCTAATGCAGTCATTCAAAGGAGATATCATTTGGTTGTTGTCAGTTGTGACTACGGGACTGAGATGTGGGAAAGATCCGAAGTCCATCTGTCTGTCCATTCAAGCCTATTAAAATATTACAGTTGTCTCAAATGGAAAGAAGATTTCTCCTCCTTCATCCCATTGACATGATGAGGAAAACCCAGATCATTGCTAGTATTCCAGTTTTAGAACTCATCTAATTTATTACAAATTAATATCTGCATGTAGATAACCAAGTTGCAAGGATCCTTTAAGAAGGAATGTATTTTCATTTTTTTGTGTTGCATAAAAGCATGTTTTTCAACCTCTGTTTCTCAAATACTGTACATCGGATCCTGGAATGGAAGATGTCAGCCCCTTGGGTTTGGGGATTCCACATATTGGTTCTGCAAAGGTCATTAATACAAGAAAGAAAAAACCTTCTTTTTCTCTTTTTGCCCTTCATTCTTCACTCTGCTGAGAGGAGGTGCACACAAGCTCTGCTTCTATCTGTTTTTAGTTGCAAACCTAGTAGCAGAAATGTGGGTTGATGACAGTGTACTGGGCTACTTGGACCGCTGATGTAGATTGAAAGGTGTTACTTCCTCAAGTTTAAACACCTTGTGGCAATCACTCCTAGTTTTCTCAGGTGCCAGTAACCCACTGCTTCTTCACTTTTGGAAGCAAAATCAGCAGGGCCAGAGGACTGTTTAGCAGAGATGAAGCTGTGCTGATAAGCAAAATCAGACAGTCAAGATGTGGAGTGAAGAATCTGCATAACAGCTTAGCCCGAGTGCTCCTATGAATTCATTACCTGACAGATACATTTATTTTTCTTTTTGAAAGAATTAGAGCATTTCTTAATGCCATAGAGCACCTTCACTCTAGTCCATTAACAGGACTGAAGGACCAACAATGAACAATTTATTTTTATTCTTTTTCCATGGTGGAAAAGATCAGTCACTCTCCCTTAAACAATGATTTGAGAAGCTGGGTTAAATATGGGATCTGACATTATTCACAAAATTACTATGGCGATAAAAGGGACAGCCTGATCAAACGAGTAAGGAGAATGAATATCAGGTAATGAAAAACCCATTTTAGAGGATCAACTGAAAAGGTTTGCTACTATGAAGAAATTCTATTTGTTTTCTTCTAATTCTGCTTATTCAGAACTTGCATCTGTTGATAATTCAGACTGCCAGACATTTCCTTTTGTATTGCATTTCTTTGGAGCTTTAAAAGGTATAAAAGACCACAAAATTTTCTAGGTTGCTTTCATAAGCCTCAATTAATGCTCTTGCAATTCCTTGAGTATATGACAAGGAAAAATATTTGTGTATATTTGGTTTCTGTTCTGACTGAATAACAAATGACATCACTAAAGATAATCGATGACATTTAGCCGTTCTGATCCATTATCCACTAAATCCTTAGCTAGCTAGTAACCCTTGAGATATGTGTGTCAATAAAGCCTTATATTTCAGTTTATAGAATAAAAATGTCACAGAAGACAATCCCCAGGCTACTTAGAGAACAGATATTTCACAGTAAGATTTATATTAGTGACTGTTTTCCTGTGAGAATTACCAGGAGAAGCTGAGAGAAAGTACTCTGCGCCAGTAAAAAAGTGCTGGGGAGAAAACCATGGAATTTGAAGGGATGCACAGTGCAGACACAGGTGCCAGGCAAGGCAGTGCCCTGGCATAGCTGCTGATGGCCCAGGTACATCAACGCCTACGTGCTCAGGAAAATACCTTGGCCCTGATTACTGAAATGTATCAAAAACTGAAGTCAGCATCAACTATTTTTGTGTAGATGAAGAGTAGAGAGTAGAACATGTTACTCCAGGGGTTTTAATTTACATTTAATTACAAGTCTGAGAGACAGCAGGCCGACTAAAAGGCAGGCAAAGTGCGAGAAGACTGGCATAAACGGCTTTAAATTACACTTCTCCACTGCATCAGTAGTGACTCATGTACTTTGTACTAAGGGCACGGTACTTTGCTGTGTGAGCTGCTTTCAGCCCAAAGCCAGGTTTAACTCCTATCAGAGCACCACTGGAAGTCTGCTGAAGAGAATAGCCAGAAGAAGATGGTGAAGGGTCTGCAGAACAAGTCATATGAGGAGTGGCTGAGGGAGCTGGGTTTATTTAACCTGGAGAAAAGTAGGCTCAGGGAAGACCTTATCACCCTTTACAACTGCCTGAAATGAGGCTGTGGCCAGGTGGGGATTGGTCTCTTCTCCCAGGTAGCAGGTGATAGGATGAAGAGAAACAACCTCAAAAGGCTCCAGGGGACATTTAGGCACATATATTAAGAAAAAATTCTTTACCAGATGGGTTGTCAAGCACTGGAACAGGATGCCCAGGGAAGTGGTGGAGTCACCATCCCTGGAGGTATTTAGAAGAAGGACAGATTTGACTCTTAAGAACGTGGTTTAGTGGTGGACTCGGCAGTACTTGGTTAATGGCTGAACTCGATAACCTTAAGGGTCTTTCCCAACGTAAACAATTCTAAGAGACTTTGAATATGTGTCTTCCCCCTCTGCTTTTGCTCCTGTAGCGTTTGAAGGCTTGGGTTTTTTTCCAGGGTTTGCACTGGTCATCAGTGTGTGCAGCTGCCTGCACAGGCGGGTTTAGGCTGCTCTGTGCAGCTGCAAGCACTTTTCCCTGGTAGACCACCAGTGGCCAGGGACTCCGGCCACACTGTGCCAGCATTACACCTGGGTCAATCCTTTCTTGCTAGTGTAGGGCTGTAAATGGCAAGACAAAAATTGGTGAATGTACCTGTACTTTGCTCTAGACAAATGAGGAAGCTAAAGACAGCACATAACCCTGAGTGGCAGACCTTGGTGTGTGCAGCTGAAGTTGAATTGCTTATGACAAGTAAATTTTCAAAGGACCTGGTTGTGTGTGACAACGGCAAGGGGAAGGACAAACAAGTTTGCTCATCTGGGTCCAAACTCATGGCAAGGCATATATGGGCTGCTGAAAACTCAGCTAGCTGAGACTGTCAAAAGAGCATATCAGTGTTATTTCTGGTGTCAGATCAGAAGTTGATGCAAACTGACAAGCACTGTGTTTGCCTGTAAGGGTTCATATCTCCAGTGATTTTAGTCAGCTGAAGTGAGCTCTTCTTCCCATATTTGCATCACTGTCTTCTGTTTTACTCAGAGAGCACTGGGACACAAATTAAAGAGGTGGGTTTATTGGCGATACTTGCCTCTAATGCTCCTGTAGGAAACTTACACTAGCAGAATGTGAAAAGTGAGATGTTGCTCTCAGAATATCACATGATGCAGCCATTAATTGGCCTCTTGACAAACGCATCTGATGTGTTTGTAATTATGGGAGCAAGAATAGGTGCCTCTGGCAGTAACACTGCAGTGTAGGTGTGCTGTACAGTGGTTCCCACAGCCCTGACCTGGCACATGCTCCAGCTGACGCCGTGAAGGTGAAAGCAGAGTGTGTGCTATCCACTGGCACAGACTGTTTTCCTCTGAAAAAAAAGGCAGAAGATGGAGGAATGAAAGCAGTAGTGTTATGTGAATTGAAGAGATATCTGGACGGTGGGGGAAAAGCAGAGCATGTCTACCCCAACTTGGAGCCAGAGCTGGAGGTTACCTGTCCATAAGGTGTGATGCACATCTCAGTCATTTCAGCAGAAAAACAGGGAAGGCAGTAAGTTGCAGTGACTGCAGCAAGAAAACTGAACTAAAGAGATGCTGAGAAACCTCATTCATCAATCAATAGCGGTGATGAAGACAAAGGTAAATGAATATATTCATTTTTCTGGGAACAGCTGCTTCTTCCACTGTATTATCAGACCTTCCACTGAAATACTTTATATCAGTGACCAAGAACTCTAAATAACAAATCCTATCCTTAACCAGGTAAAACAGTTTTAAGAAGTCATTCACTGTTCTGTGGGTCTGGAGATCACCATATCATTTGATAAAAAAAGATAGGGAGTGCATATATAGTGAATTTAGAGCAGATGAAGAGAGGATCAGATGCAAATTGCTGTCAGAGGAAGACTTACAGGGCTGGCCTACTACCACCAAACTGTTTCTAAAGGGGGCTTTGGTGTAGTACAATGTCCTATCTATGGTCCACATTTGTGTGTTGTTTCTTCACGGTTTACAGAGAAGGACACATTATTTCAAAGTTACCATCCTCAATTCAGTCTGTGCTGCTTCTAGGGAAGAGATTTTTGAGACTGAAACAGTAGCTGCTCAGAGCCTCTAGATCAGGTGGCTCAAAAAGGAATCAAGAATAACTCATTAAAGCACAAGACTGAAATCTGCATTTATCAGAAAAGATGAGAAGAGAGCTGCCCAAAACTCCTGTACAGAACTTGGCAGAATAAAAACTGTTGAGTTGTCAAATAGGTACAGAATTCAGCTTCATGAGATTGGGGGGAAATTTTCATTTGTCTTCTTTTCTCTTTTCACTTTTATAGCAAATTATGTGTAAAGAAAGTGTGAATTCGCCTCCTTACCTAGGAAGATAATGTATTTTGAACAGTGATGCCCTAAAAGGTAAGATGAGAAAACCAAGTTCAAAGACATCTCTCAGCCTCATACAGCAATATGTTTAAGATTTCTTGACCATGAACAAATGCAGCTGTTTTAAATATCACAGATTTTATTGAGTGGCTGAATTTCACAGAACTTAACATTGGAAATTTTAATGTAGAAAAGCAGACATCTTAACCAGACAGGTTAAGACGTAATTACATGCTTGCACATGCTTATCTGGGGTTTGGCATGTACAAACAAATGCACTCACAGATTTCACACTACAGTGGATAGAAGAGCCTTCTCAAACTGCTGTCCTACTTTTGGTTGTAGTGGAAATTAGAGAAAACAACAGCACAGACAGTCTAAAGTGGGAGGGGAAAATTTGAATGTTTGCTTAGCCACTAAGTGACCAATCTTACACTTGTTCAACCCTAATAAAAGCAATGAGGCTGCAGCAGTCTAATTCATCAGACTAATGAAAGTGGCCACAACGCAAATGAAGAGTAAAACTCCAGCTCATCTCCCACCCTTTGAGGAGAAAAGTGGTTCCAGTCACTCGGCAAAGTGTTCATGGTTTGCTTTGACTGCTATTTTGTCTCTAACTGTTGGATGTTTCTAATGCCATTACCTGACACCAAACAGTTTTGAGGATTCTGCTCCAGACCCTGTCCTGGCAGACTTCAGGTAGAATTGTCCCAGGCTTCAGTTTATCTGGAATTTAAAGTAAATGTTTTACTATTCATTTCCAAAATTAAATTGGTTTAATAAGGATTGTCTTTTGTGATTGGCTTATTTGTCACTTGAAATTATTGCTATTTGAAATAAAATGGTTATTTATTCTCCTCATTCCTGTGTAATTCAATGTTTGTGCTGAGACTTCATCTAAAGATGTTAGTTCAATAACATTTTGATGATCACGACATTTAAAATTTGCTTTTTTCTTGTCATATAGCAGAAGTCTTTAGGGCACTCGCAGAAATGTAGGCATATATTTCACAATTAGAATAAAAAAATCTTTTTTATTTAATGTGCACTGTTGTTGAACAAAGATAGAAAGTCACATATGAGATAAAAATATGTTTGTAAATACCAATACAAAACTTTATCAGAAAAGCTGAGTTATTCATTAAAAGTCAGAAAAAAATTAACACAATCATTGTTTTCCCTTATTACAGAAACACATGTGGTTCACCACAGGAATGAAATAAGATGTCCTTTCTTGGGGATTTCACACTAATTTCCAGGGACGTGATCAATTGAAACAAGGTATTTTGCAGTTCCTTAAACAGGTTCAGGTTTTTGTAAGTCCTTCTAACAATATTATCTAAAAGCAAAACAAAATATTAAGACTACTAATTAGTGTACATTCTTTTTTTATCTACCTCAAACAAAGGACTTTTTAACTGGAAAGGGGAAAATAGTGAAATTATTAATGCACAACATGCCGAACAAACCAAATATTACAGAAACTACTCTTTTAGTGAACTTGATTTCCAGTACTTGTAGGTATTATTGGTAATAGTAAGTACTTTTTTCACATGGATGTAAGCATTGACTTTATTATTTTAAGCACTCCTTAAAATTGCTTCCTTATTCCATTTTATTTTTAGTGTCGGCAAATAAACAACATTAGGAGACAACAATCTACCGGCAGCTCCTGCAGCCACAGGGTATCATGGGTTTCTTCAAGTCACCCAAGACCTCCTGCACCACTCCTGACTGCTTTTGACTCTCCACATGTCTGGAATGATTATCGCATCTCAGGTGAGATGCCTCTCCATCTCTGGGGAATCCTTTACTGAATTCTCTTAAAATCTTATCCTTTAAGTCTGCAGTGTTACTCTGCCCACATGCCGTTTTCTTCTGTTGTCCTTTTTCATATGACCTGTTTTTCCTAATTCTTGCACTTCCTTATGTTTACCTCATTTACCATCTGTTTTCTTTTTCACATTCAGGATAAACTGAACGTTCTGCAGTGCTGCTGCGTCTGCTGAGCCACTTGACTTGCCTCAAGTCTTTTCAAGAGGTGAAATTTCAGGCATGGACACCTTGTTGGACTAATTCCTCCTGATTTTAAAGGGACTAAGGGTTCTTCCATAGGCTGTGGGAGCAAAGCATCAGGCACCTACAACATACATGAGCCACAAAAGTAATGGAAACATTTCATTTTCCTTCTTTGACCTTTTCCTTGTGTGCCAGTGGCATGGTCAGTTGGAAATACAGTATTCACAGTGATGAACAAAAGCCGTGTATTATTATGAATGGATGGGTGCTCTGCCTTGCAGCATAGTCCTGCCTGCATCCAGCATGTGCCTGGCAAGGATTGTGTTGATCAGTTCAGAGTACTGTCTTTCCTCCTAGTATGTGATCTGGACTTTCAGGGAAGCAAATTTCTCTCAATACCAAGGATTAATTCAAGACTTACCAAAGAGAGAGGTCTCATTTAAGATCTATTTGGAGACGGTGAGTAAGACTTAAATGTTTTGCAGACCTTTTACTGGCCTTTCACAAGGCCAGGAACGTCACAGGGCCACGAACTTCACTCTCAGGCGATGGTTTGGCAGTACATTAAGTCTGACTTTACAGCTCCTTGCACCAGTTCAAAAAATCTGAGTTGAAATATTGATCTATCATCTTACTATGACAGTTCAAATGCAATAAAAAATGCTAATGTTCTGTCAGGCTCCCTGTGAGATCAGGTGCATCTGTCTCTAACATTCTAATTTGAGTACTTTTTTGTGTAAAGTATTTCTTTAAAACTTTTAAGTCAAGAGAATTTTATATGCCACCACCCTGCAGAACCTTCATCTGTACTTTTTTTTACTGATCTGTTGAAGTTTTCCTGCAGATAACACAAAACTCAGATTTAAACCAAAACTTTGCCATGGTTCATTCACAGCTGAGCTCCACATTAAAACCTTCCTCTTGTCTCCAGCATTTGTACACATTTCTTTCACGGTACTGTATACAAAAAAAGGCAGAATAAACATTCTGCAGTGGATCAAATTATTTTATCAACCTAAGGAGAATAGCAAAACCCCTTAAATTGACAAAGAAAAATTTGTGAAATTGTCAAACCTTGATAGCGTTCTGCCTTTTACACTTCATATCGTCAACTTAATGGATATGACTTATAAAGGTAAGTTTTCCCAAGGTAATGATTAGCACCTTTTGCTCAAAGGTTTGCTTTTTTAAAAGTGGTCACCATATACTATTGTCCTCAAATGGTACAGAGGTTTCTCATTATCTACTCGCTTATTTTTCTTGTTTTCTGAAACCACAATGCGTGCATATATTGTGTAGAAATTTGGCCCCCTGTAGGAGAGAAGAAACATTTGTGTGCTAGTATTTTCTTCAATAGAGTGTTTGGCTTTCAAATTTCAGCATATAGTTAATGCAAAAAGACAGAAGTTAAAAAATATATTAGACCTTTGATCAGCATCCCATCAGAATCAGGCAAAAGTGTCCTCAAGGCTCTGATCTGCTTTCATATCAACTCCCACTAATATTAAAAAGTAAACCAAATAACAATTCTGAGGATTACTCAGGAACAAATCATGATTTTTTGTATTAGAAATCAAGCTCAGTAAGTAGAGGAGAACTCAGCTGGACAATTATTTTATTGCCTAATGTGTACTTTGTAAAAGCTGGTGTTTGATATCTGTGTTTACAGAAGTACCCATTCTACATTCAGAACAGGTCATAGAGGTGTTTAACTCATTAGGACGGCACAGATTAAAGTGAAGTTGATCACCTTATTCCAGAGGATACTGCACATTTGTTTTCATTTGATGACTGTCCACTATTCCATTTGGTATGACTGACTGGCGTTTCATCGGGAAAGATTAAAGGCTTCACTGGATTTATTAGACACAGACTTGCATTTCATTGCCAAAACCGTGGATAGCTGCACAAACACTAACATGATTCATGGCTGCTGAAATGTAATTTATACAGATCTTTCATTTACTCTTACTCAGCAGCACCACTCATGTTCAAGAAACTGTCATCACATGAATGTTAAGGAGTGAAGGTTTTCCAAAACTGCTTCTCAAGCATCTAACTCACGATCAAAGAGCAAAGTTGAGGGGAAAATATCATGGTAAAAGAGGATAAAAAATTCCTCAAATCAAAAATATAAACCATGAATTTCAGGTCAAAGTAAAAGAACTGCTTTAGTAATTTCAAAGCATTGTGTTTTGCTTCAAACTTTTAACTCTCAGCACAAATTAGGTTATATTTCTTTAAAATGTTATTTCTCATGAAAAAAAACGAACTCTCTGTTTTGAGAGATCAAGATATGCTGCTCTGAACTTTCTTCAAATATTGTTTTTAATGTTTAGAACTGACAAAAATTGTTCCTTTTCTTAAAAAATCTTTTGGTTGTTTTATGAGGAAAGCTTTTTTTTCTGTGAGCAAAAATTCAGATTCTTTACCTCTGGGAATACCACGTCAAACACTGGGGTGTCCAACAAATGTGAAAACCAGCCTACTTATTGTAAATCTAAATGATAAGCAAGCAAAGTTTAAGCACCTTCTGTTTAAAACAGGTCTTTTAGGACAGAGCAACAGAAGAGCACCGATAGAGAGGGAAGCTATCTAGAAAACAGCCGGCACATTTCTCTTACATAAATACGCCTGGAACAAAGCTCTTTTTTTCCCCCCACTTCTCCCTCTTCTGGAGAGTTTCTTCACTGTAATATAAATGATGACACTTTAAATGTCTTGTCATTCTTGACTGAGAGACCCTCTGGCTACACCTCTGTTATCTTCCCAGGTAGTTCTGAGGCTGAAATGATGGATAGCCATTAGTGATGGATGACGTGACGATTCATGATTTTCACTGTTGACATTAAAGACGATCACTGAAGGTGGATTTACCACTGATCAGCTTTTACACATAGGGTTGGAGCTGAGGCAATATGGAATCTATAATTGGCATTGCAGGAGAGGTGTTAACTGCATTTCACACTGATTCCTGGCCTGGAGAGGTTCCAGCACTTTTTTTACTGGGCTCATCCCAGTGTAGGTACATGAAAATACAGGTGATCTGCCATCTCAGGATTTGGCCATCGTGAGTCAAAATGGTGAGATCCCTAACTCCACACAGACTGTGGTTTATAATAAGAATGTCCATGTGAGAAAAAGCCATGGGAATTTTTTTCTTCCCCAATAATGATGAATCATGTTAAATTTAGTTGTCATGATTATGAAAAACTTTCAGTATTGCACTAAATCAATATACTCTTTTTGTCACCAAATCTCGAAATACAGACACATGACATCTGGCAGTGATTAATTCCTATTTTAATAACCATGAAATGAATTGTTGATAGAAATGAAAAATATCACATCTACCAGTGGAAGCAAAAGTAGCAGGACATTTCTAATTTTCCAGGGCTGAACTTTGAGCCAAGAAATTATCTATCTCTCTGAAACAGTTTACTGTACACATGACAGAAGTAATGCATCTCCCATTCTAACTGGAATCTCAAAAACTTGAGAGTATTAGTGTATTTATAGAATTAATTGACAGGAGATGAATTGCTACCATTAACAACATGACTGACTAAGACTGACTGTCTGACAAAAATCATTCTCATTCTTCCTTTTCAGTCTAAAACGTATTCTTTTCTCTGGAGTAGAGCTGAATTCACCCTATTTGACCGAATATTAAATAAGTGACAGAAATTAAGCTGCATATAATCTTTAGGGCTTATATTAATGAAAAGTGAATAATGAAAGTGTATATCCTTTACAGTGAAGACAGAAGAATTCTGTCAATTCTAGGTTTTCGTAGAAAAAAACCTCTAAGTACCAGAAAAGGCCATCTAAAGACATCTGAACGTGACATTTACCAACATTAGTGTACCTGTAATTATGTGGTTTACGAATGTCTGAAATATATAAAACACTGTTAAAGCATACTTGTAGAGAAAGTACCTGATATAACCAACTTGTAGGTGAGAATTTACCTTGTAAAAGTAGTTTTTACTTTCAGAAGGCATAAGTAATTTCTAATAAAGAGTAACATTAAAAAATTATTATGAACAGTGATGCAGCTTGATTTACAAATGAACAAAAGACATTCTGAAGTCAATTACTATCTGAAAACTAGCATCTCAACGTCCAAAAAAACAACACATAAGTTGCCTGCACTGAGTCTCTAGACTTTCCTCAGGACACATTGGATGTCACAAAACTAATGAAAATGTAAATACAGTTTAGAGCTGCAGTACTTTCTGACTGCTATTGGTTATTAATGATCTCACTGCACTTTTGCAGTTAATGAAATGCTTGTCTTTGAGTCAGACTTTACATTATCAGTACCGTTTCATTCACCCTGTATTCCAGTGTGTGTTAACTGCCTATGATATTCTTTATATTTTTGTTTGGGGATTTTTTCCCCCCTTTAACCACGTTGGATATAGCCTAAGCAGCCTAAGGTACACCTCTTTTTGTTCTAGAAGTAGAGACTTATTGGTAATGGATAAGGCTGTCACCTCAGTACTTGTTTAATGCACACCACAGCCCTGCAGGTTCCTCCTTGGAACCGTAAATACAGTAGTTTAAAACAGTCAAATCTGGTTTTGTGTTGCCTTTAATCTACTTTACTCTAGTTCCTTCCAAAATGGATGAGATAAATGAATTGAGGAAGATGCAGTAGACTTTGAGTGTAGTACAAGAGCCTCGAGTTCAGAATGAGAACTGAAGTATCCCTAGGTAGCCTTTCAGCTCCTTAAGGTGCATTTCAGTCCTGCCTCAAAACAGCTGCAATGCTCGACACATTGATGTAAAACTTGCAAATTTTAAGTGTGGTTTACAGACTGTCCACAGTATAGGCAATGTCAGCTCTCCTTTCGCATAGCACAGCTCAGGAGAGACAGCAGACTTTGATACAGTATTCTTGGTGATCAGTGATTACTCTGGCTGTTTTCCATAGACCCTGCTCTGCAGAAGTCTTTTCCATTGGCCAGAGGCAGCTTAGAGCAGATTTGATCCCTTATTCTCCTTTTAACTTCTGTCAGAGTAGATACCATCATTTTACCCTAGACTTCCTGCAGCTCACTTCTGACCTTTCTAACCAAGTGGCACATCTCTAACAGCAAAATAATGTTCCCTAACCCAGAAAGGGAATGGTGGAACATAGCTCCAGTCAGGATGGTTAGACTTCCTTCTTCCAGCAAATAGATTGGCTTCATCCATATGCTTTGGTGGCCCCTACATCGTCTTTCTGATCATGCCCCTAAACTGGGAATATGCTGTTTGACTCAAGCCAGGTAACTGGCAAATATTTAAATTTTAAAATTTAAAGCTCATCATAGGGTAGTGCTTGAGCCTGAGCCCAGTGAGTTTCTTTGTGAAGATACAGCCAGTAATTTGCACAAGCACCAAATTCAATTTACTAGTAAAAAGAGAACTCAGAACAGCTGAATCCCCCTTGCAAACACCCATGATACCTTAGTCGTGAGAAAAAAGATTGGCCACTGCAGTGATGTTTGCTTTTTGAGAATCATTGTTTTAGAATTCAGGAGGAGCTGCAGGGTTTCTATTACTGATACATTAAACAAAGCAGAAACACACAAAACCAAAGAATCACTCATTCTAATGGTACACAGATCTCTAACCATGAAGAAACTGCACATGAAATGATTCCACTTGGCACATTAAAGTGAGACAGATAGCAAAGACCCACAAATATTCACTCATTTATATAATCCAAGTATCATTAACATTGGTAAAAGTGGTTGATTTAAAAGACAGCTCTTACTGAAGAAAATTACTTTCTAAGATTTTTTGCCACATCTGTTTCTAATATAATAAGCCTGATCTGCCTTGTAAAGAAAATGGTCTAGGTGTATAGGTCTCTGATGAATAAGGTCCATACTAGTGGGGCTCCTAGTATAACATTATTTTGGTGGTGTCAAATATATCAACCATTCCATTAGAACACAATAAACTTTTGCTATCACTACTAATCTTTTCAAATATGTGCTGTTTGGAATTGGTCATCAGTTGCTAATTAATGGATTGGAATGTCAAGCTGTTTGTTTTGGCTAACACCATAGTAAGTCATACTTTTTTATTCTGAGTGAAGATTTAGTAATAAAGTTACCTCTTGTTGTTTGTCCAACCTCTGTTTCATCCTGCAGCATGGTGAATATTTTGGTTCTGAACCGATAGCTCTAAACACAAAACTGAGGTTAGCTGTGATAGTTCAGACTTGTATTACAAGGAGAAGGACAATGAATTTTCAAAGCACCTGTTCAGCCAGCCTTAGTGCAATAAGAGCTTACATGAAGTCTTTCAGGACTCCCTTCACTAAAGTAGATTTATGGATAATGCATGAAAATGTATTAGACTTTCCAGTGCAGAGAATTAGTGATCTTTATGACTGCGTAATTTCTACTCTAGGTCACAATAAAATTGCCTTGACATTTACTTTCAGCTTGTGAGAAGCAGAAAAGTACTTGTCTGTCATTCTCCTGCCCATCTGAATATCACAGCCTTCAAGACCTTCATGAAGACAACTGAATTTTCCCCATTAGTTAAATTTACTTGCAATATGACATTAGGGATCCTGAATAAAAACCTTTGATGAAAACTTACTTAAAGCCTCTAGTTATGTGCTTCTGGATATGTGTATGTATATGATACAAATATATCCATAAACAACATAGGTTTTCTTCTATCATTCTCAATATTTTAAGGTAAAGGACATGGTTAGAGAAAACAATTTCCAAAGGAAGTATAAAATCCCACAAAATCTTTCCAAGAGATAATATTATAGTTGCTACTTCCCTTCATATCTTGTTACAAAAACAAGGAGACAGGATAAATTTTGGGAAATCAAATGGAGACGTTGGTCTTCTATTGTATTATGATGTTGTCTAGATAGATAAACTGAGCCACTTCACTTTGTCATTCAGTAATTTGGTTTCATCTCCTGTCTTGTCTGCATAGATCGTCCTGTCAGTCAAGTGGAATTCCCCAGCTACCAGTCTTTTCCCAGGTAGAATAATGTAAGACATATTGCACTCCATTCTAGCATATTAAGAATGTTGACAGCTCCTGAACCAGCTCACTATCTGTATTTTTCATTGCTCTTCAAAAGGCATCCATAATTTGATTTTGTCTCCTGTCTCCTGCAGTCCTGAGCATAGGTTGGCACTCCTGCAAAACAAATAATCTGTGAGAAACTAAGATCCTCTAAATGTCATACATTCAATTATTTCAGTATGACGTGGTGTTATCTAGCAGATGCAGTGTGATCTTCAGTCATCCTGGAAACGGATTTTATCTCAATTTTCCACCACATTATTTATTTAAAGAGATTTCTGTGGTGTTCATTGTTCAAATACTAAACATTCCTAAGTTCTATTAGAAATGTCTGATTAGGTCTAGATCTCATTTTCACTTCAACTAGAGGATATGTTGCCTGTATTTTAGTGAATTACAGGTTATGCAACTCCTCTGAATTGCAGATCTCTTTCAAAGCTCTTGGTGAGTAGAATATTCCCTGTAGTACGCAAGAAGATATCTTGAGAAGCACGTATTGAGGTTAAATATACTTGATCTCATACTTCCACAAGCGCATTATTGCTTCTCACGTGGCTTCAGTCAAACCAAGTATTTATTAACTTCATAGAAATTGCATTAATAATTTGGAGAAAAAGTGTTTAAATAAATATTTCAATAAAATACCAAGACTGGTTCACAGATTTTCTGATTTATCTTAATCATTAAAACATATAATTAATCAAGATATGCATATAGCAAATTTTGCCTTATCAGCATAAAGGACATTTATCACAAGCACAAATTTCTTTATTTGTGGGCTCGTAGGCTTGAATTGACTTCAGTGCTTATGAACGATGTCTGAATTACCATGCCAAAGACACAAAAGTATAAAAATAAAAGCAAAATAATTTCTTTCAATATTGCACAAGATTTTTCTTAAAGCAGATTAACATTAGTATGGAACCGGGAAGTAGATATTTGCTTGTGGGTAGGTTCTGGTAGATTGTAGTGGGTTGGCCTTGGCTGCATGCCAGGCACCCGTCAAGTTGCTCAATCACTCCCCTCCTTGTCAGGATGGGGAGAGGGAGAAAATAAGATGGAAAAAACCCCTTGGGGGTCAAGGAAAAGGGCAGTTTAATAAGACAAAAGCAAAGGCCAGACACAGAAGCAAAGAAAAACAAAAGATTTCTTCTCTACTTCCCATCAACAGGTGATGTCAAGACAGTTCCTGAGAAGCCCGGCTTCAGTATGCGTAGCAGTCACTCCAGAAAACGAACATCCTAATAAATAATGCCACCCCCCATCCCACTCCCCCTCCCATTTCTCTTAGCTTTTATTGCTGAGCAGATGCCACGAAGCGTGGAATATCCCTTTCTTCACTTTGGGTCAGCTGTCCTGGCTGTGTCCCCTCCCAAGCCTGCTGCTGAGGGGGAATGCTGGAGAGGCAGGCTTGGTGCTGGGCCAGCACTGCTCAGCAGTAGCCAAACCCTGGTGTGTTACCAACACCTTTCCAGCACCAACAGGCCAAAGGTGTGAGTGAAAATTAAATTGAGTAAAAGTTGAAGATTGGGTATATTTTAACTGATTTACAGAATTGAAACTCCAGATTTCTGAGCAAAAAATTTTATAAGTCTGACTGCCACAGGAAAATTAACCACATTCATCGTTACACTGAAAAATATCTGTACTTACTCATTTCATGATTCAATTGAACATTTACATGGCTAGGCCAGTATAAATGTGGCCTCAATTAATGTAATTACATAAACTAAAGTAAAAGGGTGCATTAATACTTCATGGATTAGCAAACTAAATAAAATTTTTAACCTCACTAGTGAAGTTTCCTGACAAGTGCAGGAAAAGTACAGTAACCAAAGTATGGTAGTGTCCTAGACCCAGCCAACTGCTCTTATCACTGGGTTACAGAGTCAGACCTCATCTAGTTCAAGTTTTTTTCCCCAAAATATTGAATTTTAGTGGGTTAATGGTCAGAAATGAATATTTCAGTAAAAGTAATGAAGGATATCCCAGACTACACAGTCTCCTTTGAACTAACCCTCCCTTTTGATCCTGTGCTTATGTAGCTAGTACACACTTCCCAAATGGGTGAGTTCTAGGCTTACATTTCTACATTTAGTGAAGTGTATGGATTCAGGTTTCGCACTTTGATATGGCAATATTATACTACTATAATATGCTACTCTTGACGTCCTCCTTGAAGACAGGTCTTTGAATGAAAGAGACTGAGACAGTCCATTTCTGTGCAGAAATGAGTTGGGTGAGATGTATTTTAGACCATCTACTAAATCAGGGGGTGCTGCTAATTTAAGAATTGTTTTGTTGTAAATCTGCATGTAATTGATCTGCAATAGAATTTAGGTGGGAAATGGGTTAACAACCTCTCAAAAAGGATTGTTTGTTTAGATCTAGACTTTTATATTTGTGTATCTGGAAAATATCATGATCCAAAATGTTGATGCCAGCAGTGCAAAGCTCTCAAGCATCTGGTAGCCTTATAAAAGGCTTTTCAGGATCACAGTGGATTCTTTCATTGCCTAAAATATTTTTAGTGCTCACTGAAGGTTCTTTGAATCTACGCTTTCTCTGTGTTATGTTGAATTGGAGGTAAAGTTTCCCACCTTCAAAGACCTAATCTGAGACTGAGTGCATTGCTATGAAGCTTCATAGAAAATATTTTCTTCTGCCTGTTAAGTAAGACCAAAGACAAAACAGGTTTACCTGTCAAAGATATCCAAGAGTTTTAATACAAATATCTTTTTATATTGGCCAAAAAAAAGGGTAACATGTTGGTTTGCAAAGAAAAAATTAGGTACCCCATAAAAAAAGACTTAAAAAAATTATTTCTAACTTTTAAAATATTAAAAAAAATCATCAGACATTATTTCTAACTTTTAAAAATAAAAAAAAAAAAAATCATCAGGCTAAAGTAATTATTCTGGATTTATACAGACACAAATACCAATGAGAATATAGGTAAACCATCATCTTACCATATGCAGGAGAGATAAATTCTGCTAGGCAATATTTTGTAATATATTTAAATCATGGAAGTGATTGCTGCACGTTTTAAGTATTTGTGATTAAGCAGAAGCTTAAGACTTTAGTAATGCTGAAACTAAATTAGTTAAATCAACCTTCTTAATTTTCCTGGGCATGGTTTCCCTGTTACTGCACTCATAAGCAATACAGTAGAGACGTGTAAGAACATAAGAAAAAGAATATACTTCGTACAGCCAAAATCTCAAGTATTAGTAAGTGAAGTGCAGTGGTCAAAGGCAGTCAAACCATGCATTTTAAATAGGTAATTTATGAAAGTGTGAGCAAGGTATGCCCTTTGTATTATTAACAGTAAGCTATGGTGTATGTCCTGTACACTTGAAGGCTACCATTGCCATTCACAGATGATGTTTTCCTGTTAATAATATAATATTCACAAGATATGAATCATGTAGGTATTTTTAGTAGCATTTTTCTTTGTTTTTATTTTCAATTCATTAGAAATTTCTAACATCTTGATATCATTATTGTATACTGAATTTTAAAAAGATTTTTCGAGTGTTTTTTTTTGCATATTGTGCTATTTATTAATTTTAAAAAATTAATTTAATGAAATTATATAAATTTTCCTTGTATTTTATTCAGTATCTACTTATTCTATCTGGCAAAACAGATAGAATAGTCTTCTATTCTATTCTATTCTATTCTTCTATTCTTCTGTTCTTCTATTGCCTAGTCTTCAAAATGTGTCCCTTGACTGGTTAAACAGCTCAGCTCTAACCCACAGCTGGTAATTGTGTCCATTACCTTTTATCCAGTTGACAGGATCGATGATAATTAATTGAAGCAGGAATACTGTAGAGTATATAGGTGGAATTGGAGGCCAGATTTGTCTGTTAAAGATAGCAAAATGGCCCTCCTCCAACTTCATAGTTTCCCTATGTTGATACTGTACAAATAAAGAATAAATGCTATTGAAAAGCAGGACCAATTTAAAGAGCAAAAGCTACTCCTGGTGAGAGACAGTCTTTCCTTTGATTGCAACAAAAGTAAGAAATGTGAGTATCTAGGACTGTGTGTCCCCAGCCTTTTTTTTTTTTTTGGTGGTTTTTTTTTTTGTTTGTTTGGTTTTGGATTTTTTGTTACAGCTTCATAACTTTCATTTTCTTCTTTCCATCCCATTTTTGGAGTGTGTGGAAAGATTTGGGCTAACTCAGCTGTGGGGTACAGTGTTGTGGAGGACTGAGAAGATGGAAAAGGATCTAAATGCACTGAAAGTATTAGGAGACATGAACAGAACCTCAAGAATTATATATTCAGGGTACTGGAGAAGTGGTTATCTCTACAGCCCAATAAAATTCTTCAGGAATAAATCAGAGACTCAACTTGTAATAGTTAAAGGAGAATATCAGGAGAAGACATTAATACTGTGCTTGTCTTAATGGCCCACCATGAAAACTTGATAGTCTCCACTCCCAGATGACAAGGAACCATTATTTTCAATGTTCTGTGCAGGATAAAATCTTTAAAACCGTAGCCCCCTAAAGCTATATTAAGGTTTATTATAGGAAAGTCATTTAAGTCATTTTGAAAATGTTCCAGGGGTTTAGATTAATAACCATTTCATTACTTACTACCTTTTTAAACTAGGATTTAGCATATTGCTCCATTTCAGCACCAAGTGAGGTTGAGACTTTGCCATCATTCGTTTTTCAATGTCTGTTCCTGCTTAGGCTTACCTGAGCGTGAATGGGTTTTCTTGGGTTTACATCATCTGATTTTATCTCCTAAACCTATTTGTGGCCTTCCACAAATAGCAAAATCATTTGAGTTTGTTGTACCAGGAATCCACAGCAGTACATGACACTGCACGTGCAGCCTCAGGAGAGATAAAGAGTGGGGAATCATCACTCATCTTGGTCAGCTGTTTGTGCTCTTGCTAATGCAACGTAGTATGTGTTTTGCATAAATCACTTCAAAGGGGCATTCCTGACTCATATTCATTGTGCTTTCCACCAAAAAACCTGTATTTATGATAGGATTTGGAGTGTAAAAAAAAATTTCAGAGTAGTTACATTATAATAGAAACAGGTTAATATTTTAATTATTTATTGCTGTCACCATGACCAGGGTGTCATGGGGGAGTAAGTTCATTTTACCACAGCCATTAGAAAAGCAATGTCAAAGCTATTGAAGATTAACATGAGGTTCAGATGCATATTCTAGAAAATGAATTAATACAGAAAACAGGGTAGGTGTGAAAAAAAAACCCCTAAAGTCTAACATGCAGAAAGCATTGCAGCTGGTAACATTAAAGTTATTTTTAAATGTTTTAATAAAGATATCTTTTTTAAAAGAAACTATTTATTTGACTAAGCCTGAAAATATAATGAGTGGGACAAATAATTTCATCACTTTTTTTTCTGCTTTAACACTTCAGAAAGAAATGTTCAATTTTGACCTGATACTATTATTGTTAGCACCAGTACATCAGGTGCATCTGGTACATAGCACATCTGTACATCTCTGATGTAGAGATAAGACATGTGCTCAGGTTAGATAAAACTGACTGTGATGGAGAAAACAAGAGTGATGGATTTACAGAACAGTTCACTTAAATTTGGTTCTTGAAACTATGCAGAAACACAGTTATTCACCCAAGAGGTAAGAACAACCCACCAATATGAATTTATCAAGAGCAGCGAATGTCAGATCAGTGTAATCCTTTGATGGGATTACTGGTCTGTGAATTCCAGAGGGATGATTGCAGCATCTTGATCCCAACAGCCCTCTGGACATAGTTCTATCCAGCGTTGCAGTGGGCAAGTCAGGAAAAAGAGAAAAGAAGAAACTGCTAATAATTGAGTGCACAAATAGTTAGAAACCAACATTCTCAATGTAGTTACCAATGGTTTGTTGTCAAATCAGAAGGACAGATCTGGGATGTTTGGATGATAAAATAGGGGCCATGCTTACAAAATCTCTGTAAAATATTTAGCTGTAAAAGGTTTAAAAATCTCTGAAGGATCAGATTTGAATTCAAATGACATGGGTAAACTGGAGAAATGGTGATACCAGCGAGATGATTTTTCTGAGTTTCAAATGGAGATAGCACATCCAGGAAAGAAAATCAAATGCATAACCACAAATTGAGAATTAACTAGCTGTATAGAATGTTACAGCTTAAATCTTAAAGTGGAGAACTACAAAGTCCGGAAATATCTTTCCAACTTAGTTGCTTTTTCCATTAAAGCCAGATGTCATTGAGTTACTGTTAAGACAGTAATTATTATATTCCAAGTTCTTTCTGGTGTATAAGAACAGAAAAATTTCAAATATTTTTCAATTACTTAATGCAAACTCAGCGAAAATCAATAAAAAAGGAAATTTGGAAATTATCTGAATAGAGGAATGAGATTGTAAAGGCTGCAGAGGGAAAGGTAGGAGAACAGCATCAAGAAGGAAATCAGAGCAAGGACCATAAAAATGTTCAAATATGTGAAATGTTAACAAAGAAAACAGTAATGAGTAACATTCCACAGTTGTAGTATACAGGACTAGGAAAAAAAACAAAAACAAAAACAAAAACAAAAACAAAAGCAAAACCAGTTTAAATTTGCTTCAAAAGCTAATAAGACAAAATATTAGAAACCATTTCTAACTGTAAGGATTGTCACATGGGATCAAGCTGGTTTGGGAAGCTGTTGAATCTCTCTGCTGAATGTTTTTAGGATTAGCATAGGAGACAAACATCTGACAGGGGCTGCTCAGTTATACTTGACCTTGACTCAAAGCAAGACAGTGCACTAGCTTAATCCATAATCCTGAAATATTAACATCCTTGGGACAGGAGACATGCAGATTTCCAAAAGCTGGGGGAAAAAAGCCTCTTTTAATTTTATCTTTGCAGTTCACAGAGGAGCCATTTACAAGTCATAATGAAAAAGAACCTCTTTAAAAATACATGAAGGGCAAATGTGTTTTCTTTATCAGCTCCAACAATTTGGTGCACATTATAATTTCTTTCTGCTGTAACTTCCAGGGTCCCATTGATCTTGTGACGTGGGAGGGCTCCTAGGTGGGAGTCTGTTACCCTGAGCAACATGACAGCGTTAAATCAGTTGTGCTCTGGGAAAATGAAAGTAGGCTACATGCATATTTGCATCTCTGCCAATAAAGGCATTAGTGCTGCAAGTGCAGGAATTTTTACCACGTTAATCTGTTAGTTTCTCCTATTAGTATTTTTTTTTAGTGCTACCTGTCTTCCATCTGCTTGAAAAGAAGGGTAAGGGATCTGTTTGTCATAGGCCTCACACTGAACTTTGCTCAGCTGATCTGCTTTATTGCTTACGTTCATTTTAAAGTTCATAAGTGAGATATCCAATAACATGCAACTAGAGAAACCAGCTGGTTTTTAGCTGAGTTATTATTTTTGTATTGCTAAAACACAGAAATCTTTCTTACTTTTAAGAATAATTTTAGGATTTATGGAACACAGCTTGATTCATACCTACTACTAAAATATTTTTTCCTCACTCTTTGTATTAGCACATCCAGTGTTAGATCTAGGAGAAATTTCTAGATATGCCTCAGCGCAGTCAAGTTTGGATTCATTTTTCCTAGGTTTGCTATGTAAAAGTGAGGCTTCTAGATTGAGCTAGTTCATCTACATCCCTGCTATGGTCAGTGGGTGGAGAAGCACCTTGAGCTGGTGAGTCATCTCACCTGCAGAACTTTAAAGTAAACTGAAACCCACGACTATGGGGTTCCTGGGTAGTATTACACGTCCCCATCTTGGATGAATAAAGAGCTAAGAATTTGAAGAGGTGATAACACAAACCAACTCAACCTGGGTGCTGTTTTAGGCTTTTTAGGGGCAGCTATAACATACTTTCCTAGATGTAATTTGGAAAAAAACTACGCTGTTAGCAAATTTCCTCCTTGAAGACAAATTTTAGGGTTGGGACTTTTTTTCCTTGCTTTCAGGTGTGAGGGCTTTTTGTGCTGAAGCGATCCCACATGAGGTCAGCCAGGTTTGATTATGAGTCCTAAATGAAGCATGTGTTCTTCCCACACAAAGGCTAGAAGACATTGCACTGCTACTCAGCAGCTGGAGAGGGTGTTGCTGCAGGCTGGCTTGCAGGAAATATCAGATGGATCTAAATAGAAAGCTTCAGCTCGGAAATCACAGTGAGCGTCTCCACCCACTTCTTCAGATCTCTGAACCCTTTCCTGAGGGCAGGCGCTGCACACCAGAGCAGGAGGAAGATTTTTCTACACTAGGTTCACATGGTGAGACTTGCCTAGAAATAAAGACTTCACAGTTGAACCCAATATGAGCCTTAGGAGTCGTGAGTCCACTGTACCTATTCTTCAAGAAAAGGGACTAATCGCCAACTCTCTGTTTAAACAGGATCCACTTCTAGTGCCATTTATGCCTCTCTACCAGTGATTATTTTAGCAGGTGCTCACTAAGAATTTACTGTGTTATTTTACAGTATTTGATAAATTGCTTCTCAACTTCTTTAACTAATGATCTAATTTGGAAAGTATACACAGTATGAATTTTGGATAAAATGGGCTATAGATCAAAATAAGCAACTTGGAGCTCTTCTGACTTTCTCCAATAAGTTGACAGCAGGAACCAGGGGACTTGCTCAAGTGTGAGTGATGTACAATGGGGAGTAACACAATGTTGAGACAGGAAATTTAAGACATCGTTATCTTAATTTATAAATTATAAATCTCATTTTCTACATCTTCGGTCCTGTGAGCCTGTTCTTCAGCTGTGAAGCTTAAAACAATAAATGAGAACAATCAATATCCCTGTAAACATGTTGGCTATGTTTCCTACTAAGATGATTAAACATGCAATTTTATGCTTAGTTTCAAATCTGATGTCAATAATTTTTCAAACTAATAGAAGTTATTTCATACTGATGAAATTTCTCTTTTGTACAGATATCTAGTCCTATTCCTGTGCTGTTAATGTAGAGTTTTGCAGGTAAACAGACCCCTCCACGAGCCCTAGGACTGGTGGACCCAAGCCAGCTCCACACTGGAAGCGATTTAACAGTGGTTAGGGTAATATTCAGCTAAACAGCCTTGATGGGAGGCGAGGTATATTAGGTTGTACTCACGACCTGATAATGTCTGTGGACTAGTCTGGAGTGCAGATGGTTAAGAATACTTCTGTCTGAATAAGAAATGGTGACATACCTTTCAATCTGCCCAAATGAATTTTGAAATCTTACCAGAAGTTAAAAATCTTTGTGTCATTTACTGTCCTCTTTCCCTAATCTTTCTCTTCCTTTAGATGAAAGAAGCAGGGGGAGGGGAAGCAGGCATGTTCATAAAAAGTGGTTTCTTATTCCAAATTTTTCCTTGGGGCTTCCAAATGGAAAACAATTTCTTTCTCTGTTCATCCAAAATACTATTGTCTTTTCTATCAGCTGTTAAACATATTTCTTTTCATTTCAATAAACTCAGAACTATTTTTTCTGAAGTTTTGTTGCTCTTTAAGCATCCTACTATCTTCAAATTTATTTTGGACTGTCCATTTAATTCAGATGAAAGAGTGAAGTATGACAAGAGCTATTTCTGCAATGAGCAGTGTTGGTACCTAGACAGAAACTGATTAAAACAGACACCGCTACATGGAAATATTATACATTTTAATAATGCCAGACAGTCTCAGGAGTATGATTGGTAATGGATTCCATCTGGTTTGGTTGTCTCTGTTCTGTCTCAGAATGACTTTATAATTAGCTGTGAATGTATTAAGCCCTGTAATTTCAATCCTGAAATAAGCTGGGTGGCACCGTAAAAGTTTAAAGGCAAAATACAGGCTTAGATTTTCATTTTGGGAGATTCACATAGGAGGTCAAGGATTGACTTCAGTTAATCATGCATTCCGATACTCGATTTAAAAGACCAAGTAGGTGAACTGGATGTAGCTGAGGATGGTGGATTAAATTAAAATATGCAAAATGGTCATTTAGATAAAGTAAATCTTAATGGGCTTTTTACCACCGAAAAAATCCTGAATTTTACTTACTTTAACTTGCTAATACAAAAAAAATTTACTAGCAATTCAAAAAGGAGATGCGAGACCCAAAATTTCTTTGTGTCTCTAAAAAGTAAAATAAAGATTGAGAAACTCACTGTATCTTTACTGATGGTGTTATCAATGAATTTGACTCATTACGCAGTACCTTTGCATCTACTACACAGAGAATTATTTACTTCTGGAATTATTTACTCTACAAATTAAACCTTTCCAGAAATCGAATCCCTATGGATACCGAAAAGACACTAAATTTTATCATCTCCATAGGGAAAAATCATCTAAATTAATTTGAATTTGTATATTGTTCTTCAGTTATACAGTTTATATACATTGTTTCCCCTTGTTACCAGTCAAATGTAACAGGATGATTACTTTTAAGCAAAATCTTTTCTAATTATGAATTATATTTTCTAAATATCAGTCAACTGAGCATTGACTAAATGCTGATTCTAAAGCTATAGAAAATGGAAAAGCAGAATTGCAATCATTAAAGAGATTTGGAGGTGAAAAGTAATACTTTCCATCCATCTTATATAGCCAGTAAAACTGGGCATTATTTAATTCATAATTAGCTAAAATTTATAAACTGAACACTTCTGACAGTAATAATTGATTACACAGAACATCATGGAAAGCACTCCTAGCTGTTTGAGTTGGATGCCTGAGAGAAATCCTTCATCTTATCTGGTGCATATCTCAAAAAAATGAGACACATGCTTATATTTTACTTAAAACTGTGCTGAAATTAAGTTTCTATAAATTCTACAGTTACCTTTTCAAAGGTCAGTGATGGTCAGTCAATGGCACTGATCCAAGCTGTTGGCAATGATAAGTGATGCAGACTGACACCAGCAAGAATGAACTACCAAGGGTTTAAAATACATTTGACATAAGACTACAAAAAGATTCTTTATCATTGTGGATAATTATGTTGCAATTCTGCACTTATGATGAAAATTAAATGGCTTCTGAATCAGATTTCTAAGCAAATAAGCTCACATAGGCACAGATCAGTAGCTGTCCTTACTGGTGTTTGAAAATTTCTAGCTCTCAGGAAAAGAGGAAATCTAAGAAAAAACATAGATGATGACACTTTGGTTCTAGTGTGGAAGACCAGTGACATTCGCAGTAGTAGTTCTAATGCTGTCTAAAAGCTACAACTCTAAGACTCATTTAATAATATGCTGTAATTTTTTTAAAAAAGCAAGTAAGCAAACTTCACTTTTAGCTTTTACTTTTCAAACAATTTTGACAAAAAGCTTCGTAATGAAAATTCCTTGTAACACACTTTCAGTGCAGTTGTGCCTTTCGATTAATTGATATTTGTTGATGGAACATGATGAAAAGTCAGATTCAAACAGCAGAGGTGTAGGATTTTCTCAAATCACAAAATATATGCACTTCAGCCAGTGTCTCCCATGTTCCATAGCTGAGCTTCATTCCTCTACACCATCTTGGTGTCTTTCTGACTTTCGATGTGTTCTGACAGTCTCGTAACCAGTATTATTACTACCTAGATAAGATAGAACTGTCCAGTCCATTTTTCTCTCATTCAAATAACGCTAAACTTTGATTGAGACTGATTTTAATGCAGTGCCAAAATGGATGGGAGAAATATAATGAAAGGTTTTTAAAACTATGGGAAAAAAAGTATTATATTCTCTTATGCTATCTGAAGATGTCCTATGACATCTTCAAAGACAGCTCTGATTTGATTTAAATTATGGATAACATCTTAAAACACTAGGTCTAAAAATAATTCAAGATTAATCTGGAAGATCACCAATGAGCTGCAGGCAGGGAAAAAAAATATTCCTGTATTTCAGTGTATGGTCACAAAATATGTTGGTGCAGCAAGGTAATACAGCTCCATGCATTGCTAGTGAATAATATTAAAAACAAAGCAATAAAGTGAAAATAAATAAAACTGTAATGCATTGACCTCCTCTCAATCCTGCAACACAAATGTTGGGATTTTTTCCTTTGATCTAGCTGTAAGCCATTTTGAATAGGGGCGATGAAGTATAAAGTCTTTCAGACACGTACATTTAATCATATATACATCTACATGCACCACCTAAATTAAAAAGTCTTATGAAAGCCCAACAAGCTTTTAGCTACATCTACTCATATAAAAAATAACCCTATTTTACTGGTGTCAGAGAATAAAAAATGAAAAAATAAACATTAACTATGTGTATAATTTACACTTTCTCCTTTTCTGGTGATTGCTGTTTGTTTTCCTTTAATCTGTGAAAGAATTTTCTCTCAGAGGCTATTTTTAAAAATTGACTAAAACTTCACTTTGGCCAAGATGACAGAGGTTAGGATAAAAATTTACCTTAAATGAAAAAGTAGAACTCTTGCACAGTTTCTTCATCAAGATGCTTGAATCCAGCTAGTACAAAGAGACAGCTCTGAATTTTAATAAAAAAAGGTGTAATACTACAAGCAGGTTAATTGTTATGCATAAAAATGTACTAAGCCAGGAAAACTACTAAAATGACAGACTTCTTTGAACACACACTTAATAATCCATAATTCTATGGTTTAAATACATAATTTCTAAAAAGTTTATTTTAGATAAGGCAATGGAAATGTTATGCTGAAAAAGCAAAATATTCTGAGGGGACTACTGGTAGGAAAGATGAGGCTCTCAAGTATGCACAAGGAGCTGAATTTCTTCTATTCAAACATGTTGTGTAATACCTGCAGAGTTTCACCAGGTTGCCTGGGTCGAGTTCATGGCTTCATACACGGTGACAGGTGGTCCTTTGAAGGAGAACACCTTTTGGTTTTTAGATTTCTATTACTGAACACTCTGTCTTCTTCAGAGTGACCTTTTACACTTAGTGCCAAAATCGTGCACTGGTTTTTTTTTAGTTTGAGTTTGTACAGCTTCATTTTTCAGACCTAGAACAATTCTATAATTATTTTTTTTCTGTGTTCAATGGTATTCTCCCTTTGTAAGTACTTAAAGGTGGTGAACTTGTCACTTCTTTGCCCCATCTTGGATAAGATATTGATTCTCACTGGAAGCAAAATTGGGATTGTTACAGCCCTTTTCTGGCCACTTCCAACTTTTATAATTTTTCAGCTGCATGAACAGGACAGTAACTTTCACTACTGTCTCCCTGTCAGGTTCACACGAGTGAAAACACACCTTTCTTTCAATAAACATCTGTAATGTTTTCTCACATCATAGATTTTCTCTTTGAAGCCATATATGATAATCCCCATATCTTTTATTTATAATTAAAATATATAATTACTATACTATAATTGTAATATATAATTAATATATAATTATAATATTATTAATTAAACTTTGAATTTAATGCTAGGGTTTAAGACATATTCTGAATTGGCATCCCATCATCGGCTTCCAAAATTCTGGAATTTTTTTGCTGGTTTTGGTGGGGTTTTTGTTTTTGTTGCAATAAACATCTCTTTAGAAGGGCACTTTATTAATAGAAGGTTAGGTCTAGTTTCTAGTTTGTGACCTACGGATGTATATAAAAGCAAAGGGCGTAGCATCAAATTCCCCAAGATGGATGACAGATGATGGATGATTCATAGTGTGAAGCAGAACACATCACACAATCAGTCAACCTTACTCCTTTGTGCTCAACTTTACTTTTTTAAAGAGGAGGAGATGGAATTTGGGTATGGGAATTTTGCCCTGTGATTGTTTGATAACCACAGACAAATATCACATGTTTGCTGTTCATGCACATACAAATATCCCATGACAAGGCAATGGGATGAACAATACAGGACAGGGAAAATGATTGAGGAAGTCCCCCAGGAACTTAGAGAATCACAGGTAAGATAATATTAATAAATTGTACAGTCTCATGAGGGGAATACTTTAGCACTTTCAGTTTATCCTGATCTGTGCCACAGTTTTACATTTGGTTGTTCTGTTCATTTGGCTAACAGCTTCTTAGAAAACATGATAAGCAAGTAAATTTTGTTTACTAAACCCTTGCATTCTGGCACAGAAGGGGAACATCAACAAGCTTTGCTCTATTTAGTAATAAGAGAAGTATAGTGTCTAGTAAAAAAAAAAAATCAGAGCTCGTGACAGTTGTATGTATCTGAGTATAACTGGAGTTTTAGATTTTTTTGCTAACATCAATTGCAGTAGCCTAAATGGAAACAGACAGGTAATGTGCAATTAAATTGATGCATTTGTATGTTTAGAGGAAGCCATATAAAAGTGAATGTCCCAAATAAGAGTATCATGTTGGCCTCTAAAGATTAACATGAGTTCTCTGCTAATCATAAATCCGTATTTTCTGCAGGAAATTCAGTTACTTGAATTTTTCATCTTTGGACGTGATAGATCTTGGTCTCTGTTAACTGTAATGTATATATTTTCTTTTGCCTTAAGTCAATTGAAAAAGTGTGTAACAAGGGATTACTTTCATTCCTCATCTCCATGTACATATGTATCTACACCATGTGTACAAGGACACATTCCCCTGTACATGTGCACATATATATACATTTCTGAGTTGAGAGCAGATGTGTCTTTAAAACATTATTTTTATTTATTTTGGGAGTCTCAAGAGTGAATTTGAAAATGTAACTTCAGTTCTCATCTAAACTATTTTGTTTACCACCATGGAGTGTTTCAAAGTGCATTCATCTCCAAGAGCTCCGAAACAACTCCTCATTCAGACATAATGGTAATGTCTCATGAGTTCCCATGGCCATGTCTGTATTGTGCTCAGCTATTCTGAATAATGAAAGGACTAAGACAGATTGGCACTCAGCAACAGCCAAGGGAGGAAAGGTTTGGGAAAAAAAAATTTCTTGCTAGAGATTTGAGCAGATTTCATATAAAAGCAGGCCTGGTAGGTAGAAACAGAAAACTGAAAACTGCTTCTGCGGAACTAACCTGGCCACAAGGGAAGACAGTGGTCCGGTTGCCTGTTCTTGCCATAACCAAAGAGAATTGTAAATTGATTGAGCTTTCAGATGTGTTCAGGTAAAGGCCATTGTTGATTCTGTGATAATTTCTTCTCAGTTTTTATGGTCTGCTGTGACATGCAGTGTTAATTATTTCTTGAAGTGTGAAGTTTTCCTGAGAATAAGGTTTATGCAGACCAGAAAAACAGGCGCCTGCTGCTCCCATCTAATCCTGCAGTTATTTGTCAACTGTTTCTGCAAATCCATTATATACGCAACAGAAAGCACGACTGACAGAACAAAATAGCAGTCTAAAAAGAGAAACAAAGGTGCCATTTTTGCAGTCCAGCAGCATCCATTTATTTCCCATTTATCATCACGTAGCTTGACTCCAAGTGTTTGGCTAAAGAAGCAGACCCAAACTGAGCCATAACATAAAATCTTATTCCTATATGCATTGAGGAATACATGCAGCATTCCTCTTTCCCTCCTCCATCATCATCAGCTTTTGCAATTTATGACTTCATTATGACATCACATAACTTGCATTAAACCTATTTTAATTAACTCTCTCACCCTTGTCAAAAGTTTACTTTATTTCCAAACTGCTTTGACAATGCAGTGAATGGACGTGCTAACTCTGTGCAGTTTTATACTATGGACAAAAGTCCCCTAGTTCTGAAGGATGAGATTACCAACATTGGGAAGGAAATGTGACTAAGTGGATTTGTATATATTTCCCTAGAGCACTTATTCCATCATGACTGGCCTGCAGTGGAAGAGAGATTGCTATTTGTTTGTATAATTTTTATATGTTTATATAATTTTTATATGTTTCTAGTTGAGAATGATACTTCAAATAAGAGATGAAAATGTGGAATATCTACTGGAGATTTTACAACCTGATATTGTGCATGCACTTAGTACATGGAATTCGAGCTGTACAATATTTTGTGAATTTACAATTATGTTACATAGGAAGGGATTTAATTAAAAATATTTTGGAGTCTTAGTTAAGGTTTACTATGTTTGCATCTTATGGTACCGTCTTTTTTTTCCTTTGTTTTTAACATTTACTATCTGGAGATCTCTGCCATTCGACATTATACCCTTGTGTGTCATATCTCTTGTTTGCTACCAACACAGAGAGTTTTCTGACCTCTGGTCTTGCCTTTTCTTTTAGTTTTTCTCCTTTTTATTTTAGGGGATATTTTAAAGATCTTTTTTGCTTCTCTTGTATTTTCTGCAGCTGTTTCATGGGCCACTGTCCTTGAACCAGTTCTTGTCTCACATTGTTTCATGTTAATATCTCCAAATGAGAACTATCTGTGAGATCAACTAGTAGCTGAATTGTGTCCAAAACCATCTTGGCTGCCTTCTGGAAGCATTTTGTATAAATTTGCTGTCAGCCGAAGCTCTACTTGGCTAAAATCTCTCTTAATCTCTCCCACACGAGTCTTTCCTTCCTAACTCTCTCAACTGTGATGTCATCCTTCTGCTGACATTTAAAACTCTTTCTGTCTCAGAGGGCTTTCTGGATTTTCATGACTGGGATATGTTTTATTTCATCTTCTGTAACACCTCTCACTCCTCTCTAGCCAGATGCTTTTTGCTCTAAGTCTCTGATGGTGCAGCTGTATTTTCTCTGGACCCAGCAATGCCTTATTCCCCTCCTCACCTCATGTTCAGAATCATGTTTTCATGTTTACCTGGAATAAATATTTTGGTAGAACTAGGAGAGATCCTTCTAGTTAATAATTTAAATGTTTTCTTTGAGAATCATGAGTGAAATAAAATAATAGTAGAAAGAATTTTCTGAAATAATTTTGTATGTTTTCTTTCATATTTCAGTCAACCTCATCTGTGACTAACACTGTTCATATGATTCTCCCAGTCCTCCTCACCAATACACACCAGTCTTCTTCATTTGCAATTTCATCTGGACTCAAAGAAATTGGTCAAGGTGTTCTTTTCCTGAGAGCCATTAAACTGTCTTTAATTAATATCTGCCAAGGTCATTAATGAATTTTCTACATACAGTGACTCATGTTAAAAACCAAACTAATAAAAGACTGAAATAGGCCAAGGTAAAAAAAAACCTAGCAAGCAAACACCCTGAAGTGCACGAGAGATGTTGAAAGCTTCCTGTCACAGAAAAACATCATAGAAATGTTAACACAAGTCATTTAATAAAGTTAGCAATGAAAAAAAGCAGAACAAAAGCAAGAAATTGTCTTGAAATACTGCTTAAAGCTATAGCTATCTCTTAAATATTGTAGAGTATATGTTTTTGTTGTGATTTACCCCCAGCTGGCAACTAAGGACCATGGAAGGGTTCACTCACTGCTCCCTCACCCCTGGTGGGATGGAGAAAAGAACTGGAAAAACGTAAAACTTATGGATTGAAATACAAACAGTGATGAACCATACACTTGCTCACCACCCACTGACTGCAGCCAGTAGCCAAGCAGTGATCATCAGCTCCCCCCAGTTTACATACTGAACACAACACTGTGTGCCATGGAATATCCCTCTGGCTAGCTCAGGCCAGCTGCCCTGGCCATGCTCTCTCCCAGCTTCTCGTGCACCTACTCACTGGCAGAGCATGGGGAACTGAAAAACGCCTGGACTCGGGACAAGCACTGCTTAGCAATAACTAAAACATCCGTGTGTTACCAAAAGAAGCCTTTTTAAGGTAATGTTCCTGCTCTAGCTAACAGATGATACCAGAAACACAAATGGAAATGTTCCTTCTTTCAGTCAGGATCTTCCTGGTCTGTTCCAGCCAAAATCAGGAACTGGCAAGAGAGTCTGTGTTTTCTGATGTAATGCTATGAGCCAGAAAAGAGCATTTAAGTAAGTGACTATACATCTTTTAGTCCAATTATTTGTCACATTACTGAGGGGATGACTGACTCAGGTCATTCTATCAATACCTTCTGGATGAACACCAATCAATGTAATTGTCGAATGAACTTTGCTTTCAGCATAAAGTTCACCTTGAAGAAACTTTATTCTTTCCACAAAAAAATTGCAAGGTTCTGTTTTTGCTCTATCTTAAGAAGGCGCTAAGTAGCATGGTGGAAACAAAAGCTAAGAACTATAGCTTTCTATTTGATATTCTCTTTGTTGAAATGGAATATCCCCTCAGGCCTTTTTATAACCCAAATGAGGAAGTGATATCCCTAAGGGAAAAAGAACTTCTACTGAACTTCAGCTGTAGCTACATACAGCTTAACTATTACTAGATATGACTTCTCCTGGTTTTCCCACTAAAGTTCGGTGATTCCTTTCTGCTTGGAAAGGCTTCAAAATATGTTGTAAAGCAGCTTATGCTAAGAGGCCTGGGGTGGCCACGACCAGCTCCTAGATTTTCTCATCTAGGCTCCACAGCCCATTATGGAAACACAGGGCTTCACTGAATGCTCTTCCAGTTTCTCATCAGAAGATTTCAGAGCCCTATGAGAGACACTGAAAACAAACTTTGAAGTCTGAACAAGGAATGGATTCCTCAATTCTGATTTGAGGAAGGAGTCATCAGTCCCTCAAGCTGACCACCACTTGAGGGCTGAAGAACTGGGCCAGAGTTCAGGCAAAGTGAGAATGGTAGAGTAAACTCTTGGGAATGCTCCCTTATCCCTGTCTATGGAACAACTGACTCTGAGATACCATTACTGATGATTGTCTCTCTCCTGCATACAACTCTGAAGCACATCTAGAAATGTAATGTCTAATTTTTTCCTACAGACTTTATAAAGAAAAGTCTAATTGCCTTCATCAACAAATTAAGCACTAGTGATGCTTTAGATATACTTCCATAATAGCTCTAATTTGCTTAAATAGTGCAAATAGACTTAGCATATATATTCAGTATTTTAGAATGTAAGGATGATATTACCCTATATGTTAATTGTGGGATAAATGCTAATTACGAGGCGCTCATATGGACCAGCAGGTAGGATGTTTGGAGTCCATAGCAATCATACTCTAAGGTACTGGTATTTCCTAGTCATAGAATCATAGAATATACTGAGTTGGAAGTGACCAACGAGGATCATTAAGTCCAGCTCCTGGGTCTGCACAGGACAGCCCCAATCTGTGAAGACCATTCCAGAGGCAATGACTACAATGGGGACATCCCACCCTTAAGCATGTTTATAGAGACAAAGGACTTTTTATAGTGCAGAAATTGTGAAGAGACTATTGCTCCTGGTTCAAGCAGGAGGATGGCTCCTGGATGTCCCATTCAACTGGAATGATTCTGCAATTGTGATTATAATTTTTGTGTGAAGGATGGTGGTAATGATTAATATTTGCTGCATCTTAAGCAGAAAGGAATTTTTCAGTAGACTTCTATGTGTGATAAACAAGCATGTTGTAAAAATATTTCTAACTGAAATTCTAGTGAGTTTTTCTTTAAATATTTCTGTTGTTAAAAAACTCCTCATATAGACAACAACTGGAAACTGATTCATTGAGTTTTATATTTATCATTTGACTGTGATAACAAATTAGGTTTTTTTCCCAAGAGATGGTTCAGACTGTATACTTGATAAAAGGAAAACTTTATGTATTGCCTATGTAAGTTCCTTTAAAATTGAGCCAACTGAAACTTTCTTTTTAGTGAACAGCTGTTATTCCCCACTACAAGTGGTGTATTAGTTCCTGAGAAACTCCTCATCCACTACAGCATAAAGTTCTGATCTGACACAAAATATGATTTTAGCTTACTTCTAAGGTGCGTTTTAAATGATCCACCTTTTAGTCTTAAGAAGAGGTAATCCTTGTTCTCATTTCAATGGTATTTAATGCAACTTACAGTACACATTTTTACTAACTGTTGAAGTTCTAAAGCATCTGTGTAAAATAATTATAGCCTACGTGATTTCTAAGTTCCGGAAGTGTAACATTTTAATATCCCATATTTAGGATATCTCAGGAGGAAGTGAGTCAAAGAGATTTCACTGGTTTGCAGTGTAGGTGACATTGTTCATCTTAGCTCTGCCAAAGATGACAACCAGGCGCCTTTCTCTGTGCACCCCCAGTGTGGCTGGTGACAGGAGACTTAGAACAACAGGGCCGAGGTGGCATTTCAGGTCAAGCTCACAAACCTGGGAGGACATAGGTTAGAGGCTTTCCCTCATGGAAGGAAACACATATGAGACAAGCCTTAGTGGCCAGAAAGTGTGACCACAGCTGCAATAAGGAATCTGCTCTAAGCAGAGCAAAGAGTGATGTGAAACTGAGCTGTTAGAAACTAAGGCGAGAAACGTGTGGGTCCTTCTAGTGAGAAAATAAGAAAAAGGCACTATCCTAGAGTTAACTGAGACTATTTTATGTGTGAAGACTGATAATGTAACCTGCTAAGAGAGGCTTTCTTGTTATGTCCTTCACCATAACCCGACCTGACCTGAAAGTCCTGTTGCAGTTCTTATCCTGGTATCTGAGAACAAATCGCTTGCTTTGTCATTGTTTCAGTAGGACTTCAGAGAAACTTCAAACCTGACACTTGATAAACTTCCTTTTTTAATGAGATTTATAGTTTTGCATTTCTTATTTATGTGTTAAACATTATATAAAATTACATATTTAATTTCAGTATTTGCCTAAATCAATACTTATTTAGAATCTCTCCTTCCAAAGAGAAGACAACATAACAAAAGTAGAAGGAAATTAGCAATGTTTTTGTAAGCATTTTTTCACTCCAAGGAAATGGTGCAGAAGTAAACTCTCTTATGACAATTTAAATAATCTGTCTTTCTCAGTAAGATACTGACATGCCTTAACAATTTTGATAAAAGCCTATGTTATTTCACTGTCCCATCACTAACTAATAGACAATTTACTTTCCAGGGCACAAGAAGAGTGAAATTTTCTTCGTTTCGATTTATGCTTTTACTACAGTATGGAAGCTTAATCTAACAGGATTTAGTACATCACCTGAGAAAAGGATTTCAAAGCAATCTTTTTCCTGTGAAATTTGATCAGATATTTACAGGCTGTCACTGAAAATTATGGCAATTACCACTTTATGACAAGGCTGATAAACAAATACTTGTACAAAGTCATAAGAAAAGCTGCATGATCTGACTCAAGTCCACATAATTAGAGAGATCTGCCTCAAAGTCTTATTTTAGGATGACCAACAAAAAGAAACTTAAACATGCAGCTCAACAGTTTGGAGCAGTTTGAAAATAAGGCCAAAAAGGGAAGGTTGTCTTCAAGGTTATTAAAAATAAATAAATGTTGCAGATGGTCATTAGGATTTATTTAAAATTAGCAGAGAATTTAATGAGACACACAGGAAAAGTATGAAATAAATAAACTTATTTTTAGCATCTTAGCATTCAGAAGCATTTAAAATTATTCCCTCTGACTTTTCCCAGGTATGTAATTTCAGAAAACTTGAGCCCCTCAGGAAACACTTCACATTTTCATTTATTCTGTAAATAAATATACTGTTGTTCCTTTCTACTGTGCCCAGAAGATTGTATCATTCAGTAGTTTGTTTTAGCCACTTAGGACATACAGTCATCTGGAAGCTTAAAATTTTGAAACTGCATTGTGAAGATAAAGCATAAAAATGACAGTTCAACCTGAGTGAAGGTAAAAAGCCTAGACCATAGGGCCTCTCTCATCATGGATGTCTTACAGAGAAATTCTCTGAATATTCCACATTACAAATCTGTGCTTCCTAGCTGACAGCACCATTAATGGATTGCACAGTAAGGCAAATTATTGCCTTTCAGGTAAAGAAAGAGAACAGATGTCAGAGATTATATTCAAAGGTGTTTTAAACCAGATGCTACTGTAAGAACAAATAATATTTTCTTTTCTTATACTTGGTTTATTTTTTCTGTAATGTTAAGTAAGGCAGATTAAAAGTACTCTATATTTTTTTCCCAAAGTGGAAAGCTTATTTTTTCCTGTTTCTTCATGTTTTGTTTTTGGTTTTGGCTTTGGTTTTGGTTGGGTTTTTGGTGGTTTGGTTTTTCTTTTTTGAATGATGTTTATACTGCTGTCCTTGTGGGACGAGAAGTAACACCTTTTTGCAATGGAGCATATAAAAAAATACAGTCATGTAGATATAAGTTGTTTCCAGTTTGCCAAGCAGAACATGTTGTGGGGATAGAGCTGTTGTCCTGACCCCCAGCACTCAAAGGACTCTGAAGATCAAATTGTCCATCTTTCCAGTTGCAGGAATAATGGCATAAAGACACCTGAATTCGATGGTTTATTTTTAAATACTGTTCACTTCAACCACAAGAAGATTTGACAATCTAATATTATCTGCCTATTTATCTGCAGCTTTCTTGTGAAGTTCAAGTTTTTAGACACATTTCTAGAAAAATTGCAACGTTGGGTTTTCTTCTGTTTTTGTTTTCCCACAGGTTTGGTGGATTAATGCTTGTGTTAAATTGTACGT
>VZTA01029687.1:6072-23567 GCA_013398855.1 Mohoua ochrocephala
CCATGGGCAGGGACACCTCCCACTGTCCCAGGCTGCTCCAAGCTCCATCCAGCCTGGCCTTGGACACTGCCAGGGATCCAGGGGCAGCCCCAGCTGCTCTGGGCACCCTGTGCCAGGGCCTGCCCACCCTCCCAGGGAACAATTCCTGCCCAAGATCCCACCCAGCCCTGCCCTCTGGCACTGGGAAGCCATTCCCTGGCTCCTGGCCCTGCAGCCCTTGGAAATTGTCTCTCTCCATGGTTCCTGTGGGCTCCTTCAGGCCCTGCAAGGCCACAGTGAGCTCACCCCAGAGCTTCTCCTCTCCAGGCTGAACAATCCCAGCTCTCGCAGCCTTTCCTCCCAGCAGAGCTGCTCCATCCCTCTGCTCATCCTGGTGCCTCCTCTGGACTCTCTGCAGCAGCTCCACGTCCTCCCTGTGCTGGGCCCCAGGGCTGGGGCAGCTCTGCAGGTGGGGTCTCACCTGAGTGGGGCTCAGGAGCAGAATCCCCATCCCTTTCCTGCTGCCCAGGCTGGGGGATCAGCCCAGGACAGGGTCGGTTTCTGGGCTCCAGCACACACGGCTGTCCTGCTTGAAAGACAGAAAGAATCTTGCTCTCCAAGACAGCATTGAGGCCCCATTCCAGAGCAGGTCTGGGAGCGGGATCACACCTTTTGACAGCCTCAAGCTGCTGGATTAGCCTGAGCGTTGTGTTAACCTGCCCTGCAGAAATGTTCTGCACAGCCCCGCCGGGGAGGGGGGTCCCGCCGAACGCACGGCTCAGCTCCCAGCAAACGCTGCCTGCTGCACTTGATGGCTTGCAGATTTCTCTGAGAGAATATTGTGTAGCTGGCAAAAGAAAACACAAGGAAGGAAGGAAGCAGCGTGGATTGCTTTTCAGCCCTTTTAGTGTTTGCCTTGTCTTTTCCCAAACGGGCAGAGACATCTCGCCACGCCAAAGACCCGACGCGGCGTAAGGACGAAACATCACCTGGATCACTTGATCACAGAGCAAATTTCAGCGCAGACCTTTCTCTTTCCCCTTCAGACAGATGGGTGCAGTTTGAAGGGCATAAGAGCAGCCGTGTGAAAGCAAGAGCACCCCCCTGCAGGAGCAGGTTCCCGTAAAAACCCTCCCGGCGCGCCCCGCCTCCGAGCTGGATTCCTCTGAAGACAAGAAAGGACCATTGCAATTGCACCCTCTGAGACAAATTAACACAATTCCACCCCGTGCTCGTACGGGACCCACGGTTCTGTGATCTGCCGGGGTTGTGGCGCAGTTAACCTCGGGAGCGGGGTTTTATAAAGGTGCTAACGGGTGTTTCACGGCGCCCCTGCGGTGTTTCGTTTTCATACGAGGCCCTGTTTGCAGAAATGCTGCGTGAGCATTTACTGCAGTTCCAAGGGCTGTTTGATCAGCCAGAATGGGTCCTCTGGGCAGTATTTTGGAAAAATAATATTTAAGAATTGCACTTTATAAAAATTCCGAGGACGTATACCCCGAATCATCGAACGTCAGCACAACGCTGGTTTGAGAAACATTCTTGTCCTCGCTTTGAATTGCGACAAAAGAACACAGAAATTAGAAGGAAACCCAACTGCAGAACTTAATACGGTGACACTTTTTAGCAGGGTTCCCACAGTTTTCTATAGATCATGGAACTAGGATTTTGAGGTGGGCTGTTTTTATTTTATTTTATTGAACCCAAAGACACCTTCTTTCCAGAATTAAATGTATCAGGCTTTTATGAGCAGCCACTGCCAGGGAGAAATCATGTGCTCCTTCAGGGCATATCCATATGGAGATTTTGGAAAGGATTCATGAAAAAGACCCTGTTTGTGTTGAACCCCCAGCCTGCCTCACACCTCAGTGCTGTCACCTCTCGCAGGGGATGCACAAATGGAATCCTGCAGGAGTCTGGGTAGCTTGGATCATGTTCCACAGCGATTCAGAAGTCCCCACTTCCTTTTCTTTGGCTGTGGAGTTGCCACAGGGCAGGGAGAAAGGAGAAACTGAGTGTGTCCGTGACTCCTGCGTGCATTTAGTGAAGTTCTTAAAGGTTTGGGGTTTTCCCCCTCAGATTTGAAAGGTCTACCTTTGGTGTCCTGGCTGTATTCCAGCTTGTGTGATCTTTCCTCCTGACCTACAGCCCTTCTTCAGTTTCAGCTAAATAAGCTATTCCTCATTTTCTGTCTGTTTACCTTTGCTGCATCCTGTTAGGGACTCCATCTGTGAGGTGTGGAGCCCTCCCGGGATATCCCAAAGGGAAAAAAGGTAGAAAAAGCCTTTGGTTCCAGCAAACTTTACAAAAAACTTTTCCTTGTTTTGGGGCTGGAAGAATAGTGGGACAGGAATTTGAGTAGGGGCGTCCTCTGCTCACTGTGAACCATCTGGGCCGATGGGGAATTTTATCCCAAATTGCACGAGCGGCATCAGGGAAAAGAGGATTTTCTCACGAGAAGTTTTGGTGGCGACAGCTTGCGAAGAGTTAACCGGGGTTTTCTGCCATTCCAAAATTGCCAGCGACCTCAGGCACTGACCTTTCCTTGGGCTTTGCTGGTAGCAGGCAGCTTTCCCAGCCAAGTGGATTTAGGTCCTCAGCCTGCTGCTGTCCTCCCCTTGGCCGGTGTTCTGCTCCCTCCCTTGGGTGGGCTCGGTGCCACGTGCAGCGCGAATCCCTCCGGGCTGGGCTGTCGCTCTTTGGCCTTTGCAAAGGGCAGTGTTCCTCCTTAACCCTCAGGGCTCGTGAACAAGCCTTTAGGTGGAGATTAAAGCAGTTTTCCTGTTGAAATGCCCACCATTTTTCCCTTCTGCTTCATGCTTGCAGCTCTGTATGGTGCTATTTCTTCTGTGGTTTTTTTGATTGTTTGGCTGGGTTTTTTATCATTTTTTTCTTCTCCAGCCTGCAGTTAGGTCAGTGTCAGGACCCTCTTAGCAGAGAGGCCTCAGTTGCCCAACACACCTTCAGGAGTTCCATTTAAGCTCAGCCCAGGCTTGAGATCATCTGGATTCAAGAATTTCCTTCTTCTTTGGATGGGTCTCTCCCAGCAGATGTTGGGCCTCTTACCATTAAATGCATCTCAGATTTGGGGAAAGTCTTCACACGGGAGCTTTTTTATTTTAAGATTTCCTACAGGATTTCCTTCAGCATGGATCCACGGTGCTTACCTCAGATCCAGGACCTTCCAGTCTGTGGGCACAATTCCAGGGAATCACTGATCACCAGTGCAGGACAGATCCCTGTTTGCTACTGTCACAGGGGTTGGACCAACCATGGGCTGGTCCCTGGAAGAGGTGACCCCCTGAGGATGTGACTTGAAAGCAACAAGGGTGATAATTAAACTTGATATCCTAAAAAACCCAAGCTTTGTTATCTCTTGAAGTCACTGTAAATTGCAAACATCTCTGAGAGAGGAATAACCTGTTTCACATTCAGGTACAAATCTCCTGGAATGATCTGCAGGAAAGGGAAACGATGGAAAAACATTCTGGATAAAATACAGGCTTGAATATCTACGGTGTCTCCATCCTCTGATCCCTAAAATAAAAATAAATGAGTCCTAACCAGTAAAAGCCACAAGACCTGTGAGTCCCACAGGGAGAGAAATATGGGACAACTTCTCCTTTAGATTTGTCACCCAGGGCTGAAAATGTTCAGGTGTCACAGTGAGATTTCTGAGGTACCTCCTCAGAGATGTGAGAGCAAGTTGTTCTAAATGTTCTCATCGTCAAGAGATTGAAGTGATTCTATTATCTAACAAAAGATTTATAAATATATCCGTTTATTATGACAGTGATATTGGTCTAAAACCTCACAAAACATCTGGTTTAAGGCATTCACTCTAGGGTTAACAGGAGGAACACACCAAGACACATGCTGGTGGATCTCAGAGAACGCAGAACCTTTTGTTTCTGATTATGTTGTCTAATCATTATATCTGATCCAGATCACTAATAGATGTGCTTGCTGACAATTTTTTTGAAGCCTAAACAAAATGAGCAGGGCAAGTACTTAAGCCACCACCATAATGAACATTATTGCTCTTATTGGTAGTGATAAGACATAAGAGATGACACACAGAAAATTTCCTGCCCCTTCCCCCAAAACCTTTAATGAGATTCCTCCAAGCCAAACTCACTAAAGTGTGCTCTCACAAATGGAGACAAAAATCTTGTGGGAGGGGATAACAATAGTCCAAAGATGATCCCCTTTCCTGTGCCAAGGATATCATGGTGAATAGCAATACTTTGCCTGTGATAACGTGACCTCGTAGTTTCGTTTCTGATCCAGAAAAGCTTCATCAAGGTCTTCTGGCATCTAAACCCTGTTGAAATGATTTCAAGTTAGGCATGTAAATATTTGGAATGGTCAGGGCCCAAATTTACGTTTGTTTGCAACTCTGATGTCTTCTCCATTTACACAAAATCTCTCAGGATAAAATTCAATCTTCGCAAACGAGGAGTGGCTGGTAAGGAATGGTACTTAAGGAGTGAGGGTGGAAGACACCTGAGTGAACAGAAGGCTGATGCTGATATCAAGATCACCTAATTATCAGCCTCACCTCTTGCCACCAGACAGACACAGCTGCAAACAAAGCAATTTTTCACAGTTGCCCATATAAGAATTCCAAATTTATTAATAACTTCTAGATGGTAACGCAGTAAACCCTTATTGGAGACCAGGAACCTTGAAAATTATTTGTGAGAAGAATTTCTCTCCACCAAAATTTTGTCCCAGCTGATCCTGACCTGGGAAATGCCTAAATCTGAAGGGTCAGTTTTCAGTTTTATCCCCTTCTACTAAGCAGACACCCGTGGGTTTGACGATACTTTTGGAAGTTTTGGCTGTTTAAAGCTGGCTGCAGCAAGAAATTAAACAAATAACTCAGATAATGGGAATAACCTCCAAGACAGTGTATTTTGTGGTGACCAGAACACTTAGAATAATTTACTATTGTATGAAGTGATGCAGCTGGTAAAATATTCCTCCCTTCCACACGGGGAGAGAGGGATGGCCGCAGGAAGCAGTTCTAGAGAGCCATTTGCATTCCCCCGTGGCTTGTTTTGCTAAATCAGTTGCAGCAAAAGGAGCTGCTCCAAATGGTGCATTTTTCCTGTCTCGGTTTATTTTGTACTTGTTCAATAAAACAGATTCCAGAAAACACAGGGTTGTATAATTTTTAATAAGATTTGTTAAAAATAGCATGGCTGTGGCGAGAGGAATGACCAGAGGAAGTGATTTGTTTCCTGCCATCATTCCTCTTCACCAGAGAGCAGAAAATATTCACTTGATTTAAAATTCATCACAAGCAGCGAGAGGGTAGCAGGGCTACCACAACCCTCATAAATTACACCCAAGGCTGACCCTTCTGGAAGAGGAGGCCTTGCTTTGCTGAAGGACTTCCAGAGTTTGGTGCTGCTGCCTCCGACCGCAGAGGGACACAAAATACACAGCGGGGAAATACCCGGAGGAGCAGAGGCCAGGCTGGGGCTATCCATCCCTCTATTCCAAACCTCTGCAGAGGGCTTAACCTGGGAAGGAAGCCCTTGCCCACAATGGTTCCTGCCTGTTCTAAAGGGGAACAGCCTTAATGTGGTCGTGGCTCCCACTTTCACCCACATCCCAACTCCTCCAGGGCAAACCTGGCTCCCCAGGAGGCTCTGGCAGAGCCCCCCACCCTTCCCTCCTGCAGGAAAGCTGCCCCCGGCAGGAGCAGAGCGGTTTAAAACCCAGATTCTGACCCTTTTTAATTCTTGTGTGACTGATATTTCTCATGCAGGACTCCAGCAAGGCCCAGGCTGTGCAAACAGCAAAGCACCCTTTTTTTCCTTCTTCCAGCCGTAAAAGGGAAAAGCTGAGGAAGGTCCTGCGGAGCGCGGTGATGAAATAATCAGCACAACAACCTATATTCCAACTGGAAGTAGTTGGATTGGTGCAGTTCTTCACTCCCATGTCCAGAAAAGATCATTTTTTCTTCTGAAAGACTTTTTCTGCAGGTCCCTTTTGCCAGATAGCTTGGCCAGTTGCTCCGTGCTCAGTCCGTTTTAACAATAACAACAGCAACAAAACTTTACAAGATGTTCTTTCCTCTTTGTCTGGAAGGATTAACAGTTCAGCCAAGGTCTGACCGGCCGCTGGCTCCAGGAGGGAAGGACTCGAAGGAACTCCGAGGGAGTAGTCACATGGAGAGCCTGGCTACCAGAGTGGGCTTTGGGGATTGTTTTTTATTCTGCGCTCACCTAGACTGGCACTGAGGGCAGGATTAGGCACTTCTGCTCTTGGAGGAGCTTGCTCTGAGGAGTCTTCTAGGAAAAGTAAAATCTGGGAGGCAGACGGATGTATCAACATCTCCCCCTGAAACATCCACTTCCATGGGTCTCGTCAGCAGGATGGAAATGACAAATCTTGGGAAGGAGCTTGGAAAATTGTTTTCCCCCTTGGAGCAGTCACAGAATCACAAAATCACAAAATCACAGAACCACAGAAGCACAGGATCATGGAATCACAGAAACCTTAGGGTTGAAGGGAGATGATCCAGCCCAAGCCCTATTTGTATCCCGTCTTTGAGCATTTGTGCTTAAGCTAAAAAGAAGAGCAGATGCCATCCAAACAGATGGAAACAAAAGCGTAACTCCATCAAACTTATCTCTGGATTGTTTTAACCCATCACTGGCAGGAGCATGGCAGGAGTGGGGCAGAACAGCACCCACCAGCCCTGAGCCGTGAGGTCAGGAGGAGGCGATGACGGGAGAGCTTCATGCTCAAACAACACAATAAATGAGATTATTTTTCTCCCCCCACTCTCTTTTGTCCATGCGAAAGGAGAAACTTCTCTTTTAAACGTTTCCTAGGCAGGATATAAACACACAACCTCAGGGACATAGGTGCTGCAAATACCCAGGAGCTGTTTGTCTTTGTTCCCATGGGATTGTTCCCACTGGAGGTCTAAACCCCACACCGTTTGCTCCCAGCACACGAGCAGATGAGCCTGTGGATCAGCCCAGACTCCCAGGGAAACCTGGATGAACTGGCTCATGAGGAGTCAGGATTAGGCCCTCATTCCTCCTGCTTACATGCCGGATTTTCACCTTCCGTGCTCCTGCAGCACAACCGCCGGCTAAATTTAGAAAGCCTTTTTTAGAAGTTGTTTTATGAACACACACACACACACACACACACAAAATAATTACATTGTAAAAAAAAAAAATTAAAAATTAAAAAATAAAAAACGCAGGCTTTAGAAATGCCATTTGTGAGGCGCTCCAACTATGTATGACTGGCTCCGTTACGAGCTCGCAGTTGCCATCTGAACATCTATTTTTCCAAGCATTTAAGAAAAGTGATGTGTACATTTTTCATGTGTAATTAGGCAGCGTAATGTGATCTCTTTCTGCAGTCAAGCTGCCATGTGCCGTAGCCTCACTGAATAGCTTCCAGATTTCAACCCAATCTCTTCTGTCTAGACTCTACGTTGCTATTTTTTTTCCTTCTTTCTCTCTCTTTTTTTTTTTTTCTCTCTCTCTTGCCTAGCTTAAAGCAGACTCCAATATAAAATGCCAAAACCAGAAGGTTTTGTCCCTCTTTCTCATAAAGACGTGGGACAGATCTGGGAGGCCCCGCCGAGAGCCGAGTCCCAGACTTTTTCATAAGACATGTGTCGTCTGAATCTGACATTAAAGATTGTGCAGGCATTTCAACAGGTCATGCACACACGCGGGGGGAGGAAAAAAAAAAAAGCCCAAAAATATGGTTTTCATTAAGAAAGTGAGTATTTTTAGAGAGGTGTGGTTCAGTTCAGATGAAAAGGGAAGAAAGAAAAATGAAAGCGGCGCAAGAGATCCCCGACTGCAACATTATTTATATTGCTGTTGAAATGCAGTGTGTTCTCTTTATAAAGCTGCTTTTGGGAGCGAAATAATAGAGACCCTGCCAGAACCAGGTGCATATCGTGGAGTTTGTTTATAATCCAAGTTAAAGGAGAGCAGATTTATACCAGAAAGAACTCTCCGAGGGGACTTTGGAGTTTAAGTGTCCTGTCTTAATCTATACATTACCTCCTCAACAAAGCGGTTGTCTTGAAGCAAAACATAAAATACAGTTTCAATGAATTCACAGATAATTCCAGGGAATTTTATCTGGTGTGATATAGTTTCAGACTGCTTATTCTGTTCCCAGCTTTTTTATTTGACTCTTAAGTTGTTTTATTTCTGCGTCAAGAGAATGAAAAAGATCAGAGAGGGCTCGTTTCCACAGAAAGATGCTTTTGTGCAATATAAGCAAAAAAAGCAAGGCTTTCCCTGGCTTGCAATTCCACCACCTTGTCCTGGGATTTGCTGCAGTTTGCCCACACTTTTCCTACAGAAAAAGCTCTTGTTTTAGTCCAGGAGTTGAGCAAATTTCCCTCCACTTTTTTTTTTTTATTCCTGTTTTTTTTTTTTTTTTAAATCTTATCTTTTCATCTGTGTTAACACCACACTTTATGTTTTCCTTTTGCTCTCCAGAAAATGGCTATTGTGCCACTGAGAACACGTCCTTCTGCCTGCTTTTGTGCAAATGGCAGATTGGTTGGAAAAACAGGAACACTTTCACTCCTTTCTGAAGGGAAGCATTGCAGTGCTTGCTAAAAATTCCCATGCTTCTGCAGAACCAACTGTTCTTTCCATTAAAAAAACATCCACCTACTTGAGCAAACTTTTCAATACGTTGGCCCAATTTTTCATGATGGTAAATGATGAAATGCTTGGAATGGTTGGAATAAGGGTGCAAACATTGTCTCAAATTTGAGAAAAGGGAACTAAACCGAAAAGCTGCTCGATCACAACGGGGCTCTCCTTGAAATTCCAAATGATGCCAGCAGACAGTGCAATAATTTGATCATAGAATCACAGAATGGTTTGGGCTGGAAGGGACTTTAAAGATCATATAATTCCAAATCCCTTGCAATGGGCAGGGACAACTTCCCCTAGACCAGGTTGCTCAGAGCACCTTTCAACCTTCTCTTGATGATTGTGAAACATTTGTAATTACATTTTAACTAAAATTAATTTTTTTTTTTACATGAAAGTAAAATAATTTAAAAAATTCTCTTGTCCTGGTACCTAAACTGATCAGAGCAAGTGCTTTTCCTCCTTCTGTTTCACTGAATCACAAAATCAATTAGGTTGGAAAAGACCCTCTGAGATCATCGAGTCCAACCTAATGGCAAGGACTCATTTCACTAAAAGAGGGATTTTCTGAGCTGTAAATCAGGTCAGAATTTTGACACGGGGGCTAAGGTGAGTGTTTGCAAGCCTCACATCACCACTAACAGCTATTTCCCAGAGCGTCTATCCAAGGCTGTATTGATTTCCTCAATCTTTAAGCCAGATGGGACCAATTATTGTAATCTATTCTGCTGAATGGTAGCAAAGATTCCTTACAGTTGTTTTGTGTCACTGTCTCAGCATCATCTCTTGCCCTTTTCCGGACATTCCTCTTGGTATTTCCAAGAATCTGGAGGGCCTTGTCCTGATCTTGATCCCACTCATGAGTGTCACCAAACGTGTCTGAGCAAAATCACCTCAAAATCTTTCTTCGGCCTCCCTGCAAAACCACCGTGGCCCTGGGAATCCATCATCCTTCAGGAGCCACATCATGGCAGATCCCCATGCCCAGCTCTGTTACGTGTGTAGTTCGACAAAATAAATCAGTCCTTGGTCTGAAGAAATTATTCTCATGTTTTGAAGACCATGGAAATGTTGAGGCAAGTCCAGAGGAGGCCACAAAGTTGATAAAGGGACTAGAGCAGCTCCCCTGTGGAGACAGGATGGGGGAGTTGGGGCTGTTCAGCCTGGAGAAGAGAAGGTTGTGTGGAGACCTCAGAACAACTTCCAGTGCCTGAAGGGGCTGCAGGGAAACGGGAGAGGGACAATTCATCAGGAGTGACAGGATAAGGGGGAATGGCTTCAGACTGAAATAGGGGAAATTTGGGTTAGACACTGGAAGGGATTGTTCCCTGGGAGGGTGGGGAGGACCTGGCACAGGGTGCCCAGAGCAGCTGTGGCTGCCCCTGGATCCCTGGCAGTGGCCAAGGCCAGGTTGGCCATTGGGGCTTGGAGCAGCCTGGGACAGTGGAAGGTGTCCCTGCCCATGGCCAGTGGAAGGTGTCCCTGCCCATGGCAGGGGGTGGCACTGGATGATCTTTAATGTCCCTTCCAACAAAAACCCTTCTATGATTTTATGATTTTATTTTGCTCTAAACCATGGTGTCAGAAGCAGATTTCAGGGTGAGATGTGCTTTTGAATACTTTGCTTTTTGCAATAAATGGTGCACGTGAGCCTGGTCCTGTCCTGACCTACGAGCACCTTTCAGTGTTCTCCAGTTTGTTCAAGGGCTCAGATACAAAATCAAGGAAACCACGTCCCTTTGTGGGACAATCCAAAGTTTTCTAGGGCTTTGAGTCAGAAAACAATGAGGTTCAGCATGTAATTTTTAAATCTGTGACAGAACAAATAGACTTCACTTAATCCGGTCCCAACAGCTGTCCTGATTGAAACATCTTCATTTTTCATCCTCTCTGAAAGAAATGCGAAACAGAGAATGATTAAGGCTGGAAAAGCCCTCCATGATCTTGAGACCAACCTGTGCCCGATGCCCACCTTGTCCCCAGCCCAGAGCACTGAGTGCCACGTCCAGTTGTTAAAACTGAACATGAAAACTGAGACTTGGGCCATGCAGGACGTGTGCCACCAGCCAGGCAGCGATGGGGACATCCAGGTGCTGATAAAACTGAACATGAAAACCGAGATTGGGACACGCAGGACGTGTGCCACCAGCCAGGCAGTGATGAGGACATCCAGGTGCTGATAAAACTGAACATGACTGAGATTTGGGACAAGCAGGACATGTGCCACCAGCCAGGCAGTGATGGGGACATCCAGGTGACTGAGAGTTGGGACACAGAGGACATGTGCCACCAGCCAGGCAGCGATGGGGACATCCAGGTGCTGACAAAACTGAACATGACCGAGACTTGGGACACGCAGGACATGTGCCACCACCTCCACGATCCTGAGACCAACCCGTGCCCGATGCCCTCCTTGTCCCCAGCCCAGAGCACTGAGTGCCACGTGCAGTTGTTAAAACTGAACATGAAAACTGAGACTTGGGACATGCAGGACATGAGCCACCAGCCAGGCAGTGATGGGGACATCCAGGTGACTGAGAGTTGGGACACGCAGGACATGTGACACCAGCCAGCCAGCGATGGGGACATCCAGGTGACTGAGAGTTGGGACACGCAGGACATGTGCCACCAGCCAGGCCACGATGGGGACATCCAGGTGCTGTCTGAGAAGATCTGCCATGACACCTCTTGTCCCCTCCCACCTACACCTGCTGCCACTCCAGAGCTGCCACCCTCTGCTTTAGGGTGTTGATTTGGCAGCTGGAAGCAGGGCTGGGTCTCTCCCTTCCCCGTGGCTCATCCAGAGGGTGATTCAGTGTCACATCCCGAGCTGAGTCACCTTCTGCACGGCCTCTCCCTTCCTCCCCAGCCGGCACAGAGGCAGCCTGTGCTGAGGCACCTGCACAGCCCGGCACAGCGAGCTCTGCCCTGCCTGCAGACACACAAAATGGCATTTTTAGGGCATCTCTGTGACTTGTTTGCACCGCTGCCACAAGGTAGGTGTGAAAACAAGCGTGTGTTTGTGTGTCTGTGCCTGCATTGGTGTGCGAAGGGTTAAAGCTGTGGAAAATCACATTTCTCCCATTCGTGTGTCACGGAGTTTTTTGGAGTTTCAGGTCCTGGGGGAGGCTGTTTTGCTGTCTCTGACTATAATTTCAGGCATTTCTCTGTTGCATCAAGCAGGCAATGAAGAAATGCCGTGGAAAACTCGTAAGAATTAGCCAAATAAAATATAAAATGGTGTGATTATATGCAGGAATAGCTGAAAAATGATTAATATAGAGAAATGTCACCTTTCTTAGAGCTGTGTGTTCATGAAGATCTGTTACCAAAGCTGGATTTACAGCACTACAGGCACTTGTGTGTGAACAACACCAATTCCATAGACCTGAAGGCAAAATTTAAGTTTTTCCCTGCTACCATGACAAATACAGAAAGCAGAGGAGCAGCCTCATGTGAAGAAGAGAGGGGTGATAGTTCACGAGTTTAAATCCCACAGAAATGTTGCTCATCTGCATATTAATTCTCTGTTGGATTACATTTGCATCGAGCCGTGGCCTCCTCGGGGATCACCACGCCCCAAGGCATCCAAGGGAACGCAAAAATGTAAAGATGGAAGTAAATAATGAGCGAGTAACTCGATGCATTTACACTCCTTAATTGCTTTCTGTTGAAGTGTCAACATTTGATTTTTGGCCAGGCTTGTCTTCATCCATTATCCACCAGCAGTTTTTTATATTCAAGCTCCCATTCTGACACAGCTCATTTCTATGTGCTGGCTCAATTATTCACCAGTAAATATTTTTAAAATTATGACATTTTGCCACCTACCCTAACTTTTACTTCTTTTTTTTTTTTTGAAAATGCTTCAACCTCTAGCTCTCTTATTTTTAATTTTTGCCATGTGGCTGGAGAATTTTGCAGTTCTTACAAAGATGCTCCACTCAGCCTTTCTGTATTGATTTACTGGGTGAGCTCTTCCTTGAATCTCAGCAGTGAGGCCAAGAAATGCCCTTTTGGAGAGAGGAAGGGAAATGCTTTGGTTGAAATAGGAAAAAGCACAAATTCTGCCCCCCAACCCAAACTGAGAATGAGTGAGAAGTTCAGTTCTGGTCATGGAAATTTGCACAGAGAGTTTATTTCACCATTATTCCAGTTTGTCTTTGGACTGATGTTCAGCTTCGTCTCTCTTGGGACTTACCTGCCAAAACACAGGGGGAAAAAGCTGAGAGTTTCACCTTATTTTGGAGATTCAAGATATTTAGGAGGGATTCAGGCAAGCATCCCAAATCTCCAATCACTCAGATCAGACCTTTGGCATTTTTACATTTTTTTCCATCATTACTTGTAGCCTCATAAAAACCCTGCTGAAATTCATGCGAGTTTCAAGTGTTCCCCGGACCTTCCCTGCCAACATATTGTTTTCTGAACTCAGCTATCAGTATAAGCAGAAAGAAAACAAAACTAAAAACGAAAATAAACAAATTATCTCACTTTCCTTTCAGCCCATTGCTTGGGAAAGAGTGTGAATTGTTTCAAATGGACACAGCAGTCCTGAATAATCACTGATGCTGAATATCCTGGTGATCGATATCCCCTTCATCCAGCCACATTATCTCACCAGATACTTGCACAGGCAAAGTCCAAATGAAATCCTTCCTTTTGCCACTTCAGAGCTTTTAAATACAAATGATCTTTCCTTCTTTAATTAAAAGTGGTTCTCGCACAGGAGGGACACCGGAGTCTTGTCAGAGATTGCCAAAATGGTGTTGGGGTGTCCAGTCTGAGACTAAAAAATATCCACAGGGCATAAAAAGCCATAATTTCTGCTCCTTGAAAAAGGGTTTCCCGTTCATATCCAGGCGACAGGATGTGTCTGTCTAACTGCCCATCTCTCCTGAACTAAATGTCATTTTTACATGAGGGAACCTTTATTAGAGAATGTCACCCACACCTGTGAGAGGTAATATTTATAAAGGTGTCCCCTTTTTGTTGCCTGACTCGTTCATCCTAAATGGTATTTTCATAGGTAAAATGTTAATCCTTTCTGGTTCTAATGAGAAAATCAGGCGCTGGAATTGCCTTTTGCCAGTGGGGAAAGAAATAAAATAATCCCTGCTCTACTCTTGTTGTTTCGTATCAAAAGAAATAAATATCATTCGTACATCCCATTTCATTGATAATAACTATGATTAACGCTAGGAAGTTTTCATTATTATCCTTCTTTTTTCTGGTTGTTTTTTTTTCAATGGATGGGTTGTTTAACCTGGGGAAAGGAGGCTCAGAGAGGACCACATTGCTCTCTATAACTCCCTAAGGTTGTAGCCAGGTGGGGCTTGGTCTTTTCCCCCAGGTGACAAGTGACAGGACAAGAGGAAACAGCCTCAAGTGGCACCACGGGAGGCTTAGGGTGATATTAGGAAAAAATTCTTCACTGAGAGTGTGGTCAAGCACTGGAACAGGCTGTCCAGGCAAGTGGTGGAATCACTGTCCATGGAAATCTGCAGAAAACACGTGGATGTGGCACTTGGGGACGTGGTTTAGTGGTGAGCACAGCAGCAGCCTAAAACCACAGCGAGTTTTGCATCCCTCGAGTGGTTCGGTCCCCAGTTCTCCCATTAAGACTCAAAGTTATCTGAGGCTGTGCCACATGCTAAATATATTTTCATAGGCCCACCTCTCTGGAAAAAAATATGGGAAAAGAGCTGGTTATGGGATTTTTTTCTTGATCCAGATGTGACAATTCATTAATTTTCATTGTTTGTTTCTAACTTGTATTTTGAAAACGGTGTTTAAGGAGATGGAAAATGACGTGAACACTTTTTTTCCTTTCCCCATGAATGACACTCCTGAGCAAGAGGCAGCGCTCGAAGACCCATCTGCTCGGAGATTTCCTTCTTCCTCCTGAGAGAAAGCTCCAGGAATGAGCCTTCGGGGTGGATCTCGTCCCTGCACAGGACACCAAGGGTCAGCTTTGGGGACAACTGCTGTGGCAGAGCAACTGGCTGTGAGCAAAGAGCTGCAGGGCCATGGGAGCTGGGGCTGGTGGCAGGAAGGTGGCACAGCAAGGGATGCTCCAGCCTCCCACCTGGCTGGCTCTTCATCCCTTTCCTACCTCGTGCTCCCACTACTGGCATTCTGCAGGAACATTGGCTGAATATTTTAGTCACACAGGTAGGGCTTGGAAGAGCAGAGGATTGGGGAGGTTTTGGGCATGGAATGACAACGTGGAGCAGCTTTCCATGTGGGAGCCCAGCAGCTCAGCTGTCCTCTTTGGTGGTCACTGGTGGGGCTGCCAACCTGTGCCCTGCTCCTGGCACTGCCTGAACTCTGAAGGTGGTGCAGGAGATGGAGCCACGGGGACTCACCGAGAGCTGGACGTGACCCCTGCTGGCTTTACCGTGGCTCCTCCAGGAAAACACAGGATTTTGGGGGCCCTGCCGTGGGTACCGTTCCTGCAGCCACATCTGGGTGCAGCACGAAGCTGTCAGCACGCTCCGTGTCCCTCTCTCTGCTGTTTCATCTCAGTTACCAGGGATTCTGCATCCCACTTTCAGAGAATTTGTGGCCGTCGTGTTACCGAGAGCTGCTGTGTGCGGTGTACAAAGATTGGGTTTGCAGGATTCCCCCCCCCAGCCCTCCTGTTCCCATCCTGCCAGGCATTTTCTGGCCCCAGGAACATCCTTGTTGGAGTCTGTAACCACCGTGCTCTTCTCGAGCAGGAGTTTCTAACCACAGCTCCACCGGGCAAACCCGGTGCCACCAGCACCTCGTAAGGATGAAACTGCTGCTGGCTGCAGTTTGTTTCGGGGATCAACTGGTTTTGGGGCTGTCTCCTGCTGGATTTATGTTCTCTGAAGAGTTAAGTACATTAGTGTGGGTAATCTCACTCCATTACCTTCTATAAAACTGAATCTGTGATTTCCTCCCTGGTGAGCATTTACCATAGCGAAATAGGCTACTATTTTCATATTTAACTCATTGGTAACTCGTAAAACCAGCTCAAGTTGTCTGCCCCAAAGAGCAGAAGCTGCGGGACGGGCTGGAGGGTCAGAGCTTTTACAAGACCTGGCAGTTGTCGGTGCAGCGCTCTCAGCATCGCCCTCGCATCCCTATCCCATCCCTCCCCCTGCTCCTTTGAAATCCACAAAAATCAGAAATTTATAAGGCTTCTTAAAAATCCGAGATGAAGCAATTAAACCTCCAGACTGGAGGATGTGAACCTTTAAAGGCCCTTTGCAGAATATCAAAAGAATGAGAGGATTATATTTAGCAGGTGTGACAGCCCACGCAGGACATTTCATTGTGAAAGGGGCTGACATGAACCAGGAACCGATACTTAAATTAATATAAAACATCTTGGGGGAAAGGTGTTTTCTTTTTTAAGCATTGGGAAATCATAATGCTTTCTGGCTTCTTCAAAAGCGAGAGGTCCAAATATACAGGAGTCATCTGGCATGTAAAAATAAAAAGTCTGGGGAGGGGACACACACATAAAAACGCTTTGGATGAGGTTGGGAGGAAAATGTTGGGGGCCAGGGGGCCAAGAAACACCGTTGTGAATTTTCTTCCCCTGCCTCATCTGAGGTTTTGCCTTGCTGCTCGCAGATCCAAGGATTTTTTCCCTCCCAGGGCAGGTTGCTCGGGGCAGAGGGGCAGGACTGGCTCCTGGCACTGCGGCAGCATCCTCTGCCCCGCCACCTCTCCTCGTCCTCATCCCTTCCCTGGAGGCACAACTCTTCATTACAGGGGTGCTTTATTCTGATCACTCCTGTTTCTATTCCTATCACACCCTACCAAGCCCTGGAGTGGAAAACTTGAGTCGGGAGTTTTGTGGGGAGGCGTCCACGGCTTTCTTGCTTCATTCACTACTGCGTGTTCCTAATTTTAGCCGAGCCGCTCCGTTTTGATTTTCCAAAGCTGCGGATTTAACGTCCAGAAGCTCGAGTTGTTTTCACGCCCACTCGCCGAGGGCCACACGAGTGATGCTGCCCATCCCACGGCAGGGGAGGCTGCGGGGAAGGTGGGGTGGGTGTCTGTCCTCAGCTCTGAGAAGGGACCCCACGGGCTCACCAGATCTCCATAGGTGGGTGCCGCAGTGGCAGAGGGCACTGGGTCCCACTTCTGGGGTATTTTGTCTCTTCACTCTGCTCGTTCAAGCACTGGGTGGTTGCTCGGGACCTTTGGGTTCTTAGTCACCCAAAAAAACCCCACACATTGGTGTAAAAAGCCCATCTTTCTACTGGGGCTGCTCCGAGGGAGGGAGGGAGGTGTGTGGTTGCCTGGATCTGTGTTATTGGGTACCCTTTGGCATCGAGAGAGTTAAAGGTCCTCGGCACCCACCATCCCTGGTCTAGGCAGTGTCTAAAATCAGTCCTAGACCCGCTTTATTTTTTCCTTAAAAACAGGAAATGGAGCCCTGAAGGCTTTTTAACTGGAGAGGGAGAGTGAGGAGGGGGTATACTCGCTCTGCCCATACCCAGCCCTGAGCCTGACCCAGACTTGGGGGTCTCTGTGTGTGTTTTTTTTAACTCCTTCTCCCTTTTTTTTTTTTTTTCCCCTATTATTTTGGCAGACTTTTTGGAATGTCTGGGAGCTAAGGGCTTTGCTTCATGGAGCAGAATTCTGAAGCAAGAAAAAGAGAAAGTTATAGACTAAACCACAGAAATGTAAACATGTCTGCAGCTAAAATAACTCCACTTTCATTGAAAACACTCCTCGCTTACAATCAGACTTCTGTGTGCTATGCTCAATAAAACTGCATGCTAATAGCAACCAATTAATACATTATGTAGTTCGGCTTTAAAAACCGAGACGCTTTTAATTATTTTTTTTTTTTCTAAAAAAATT